>QNGE01007946.1:0-19865 GCA_008508345.1 Paragonimus westermani
TTGTGGTGCGATACATTGGGTTCACAATAACTGCTTGTGTAATCCACTCTGTTCTGTTACTCGGACTCAGCCACAAACTAGGTGCATACTGTAGGCTCCCTGAGGTTGACCTCAAGTGGTCAACATCACTATCCGTATACACATATTTCAGAAGGTTTCCTGTTAGTTGAAATACTGCACCGACATCTGAGCTAACCGAGTCGTACATTCCGTATGTCCCTGGTGTAGTTGTTCAGCTGTCGATTCGAGCCAAAGTGCTTCTGACCTTCATATGTGCTGGTATTCCTCATATGATTCGACAGATTTTTATTGTATGCTCTTATTGCTATCGGATGTTTTAGTTTGAGTTTCACGAATTGTATAAATTTTGCTATCTTCTACGAACTGGCTGATTTGTTCGTGGTAGATGCTCACTAAATCTCCCGAGGAGTACACCGACGCCAAAAGTTTACCACACGTACTGGTAGCGCTGCGACTGAATAAAACTCAAGGAATTACCTCTGGACAACCTGATAGCAAAGGACTCGCCAGTTGTGGGACTGGCCGACGTATTCGAGCAGGTGATGCTGTAGATTACATCATTTGCAATGATGGCTCCGGTCTATCTGCAACCCAGCGTGGCTATAGTCCAACCGAATTTACAGGACGTGGACTGAGTCAGCCAACTGTTGGTGAGTGTTCTGTTGTTCTTTTTCCCCATGTTGACTGTGCCTGAAGAGACGATTGGCTGACACCGATCAGCGAAGCCCATGCATTGGTAAAATTACTCTTTATGGTCATTAAAGCCTAGTCAGCCCGATGACTTGCTGACGAACTCCACCACCATTAAAGCGACATTTACACCACATGCCTTCAATGCTTTGGGGACACTGATATCCAAACTCATACGTTCTTCAAGCAGAATCCGTGCAATTTGGACATATTTTTCTGGTAACTGCTTGCTCCACTTGGTCATCTGGTATTCGCCATTCACAGAAAGACTGATATAATACAAACGACACTTTAGCTGTACACTTTAAGCTCATAAGGCATTACACCCGTGTTAATACAACTCCTAAAAGCTTACCGTCAACTGTGAGAGTTTGTTTAGGCGATAAGTTTATCATCACAACAGCCTTCAGCATGATCAGAAGGTACGGTGGCTGGGATAGCTGCTCGCCTAAACAACGACGTGGGATATACTAGAAGACGTTACTGATAAGATTGAAATAACGATGAAAGACTAATCGGATAATCTAGAAATGGTGTAAATGCGGGTACACCATTGACTGTGACACACTATCATCTCGGATAGAGTTTCTAACCAGTGATTTAAGTGATTACAAGGAACTCCAATTGGACAAACGACGCCTACCCACTTTGTTCAAGGAAACATTCAGGATCTTCATACTTCGTGACCACATTGTTGCGTGATCACCACACGGTTTTACTCAAATATTGGTGGTCTCAGTGTATTTTGCTCGGCACGGCAAACGTTCAGCTGGCATACGGAGTACGTGACTCATTGTAGGCTTTGTAGGGTGATTGGCTGACTAACTGATCACATATCTTGAGCATTCCAGAATACGCGCCGGAGAGCAGCCGTGTAGCTCACGCGATCATTCCGCTTGATGTGAGCTAATTGACTCAGCAAGTCTGTTGAAGTTTCCGTTGCGAACATGCCAAACTGCGATAAGTGTTAGCAATTGAGAGGGTTGTTCAATTTCTGTCAAAGCTTCCCATCAAACCATTGATCAGTCGAGCAACGTTTGGATTGCACTGAACTTCGTCTCTCTTTTCAAGTCGTGATAACCCTCCCGAGTTGATTCAGGCGACGACCAAGTACTCATCTATACTCCAGTTATTTTTTTATGATGCTGCTATCCCTGAGCCTAACTGCTTTGATGAGGAGATATTTCCTTAAATGTTTCGGAGTCCACGAAGTTTGAATGGGAGAAAGGTGTTTGTTGGAATAGCAACTTCTATGAAGCCTTGGGTGCTCTGGTTTGTCATTTCCAATAACCGTTATTTCACTGCTGTAAAGGTAGAGAACAAACAGATGCTTATTTGTCACCTGGGTCAGATAAGACGTCGATTAGGAGAGACGGGGAATCAACAATATGAACTGCAAGATAGTATTGTCGCTCTCCAACCACCTCAAGTGGACACCGTATCTGAAACGAATACTATGCTGTGTTTATTTAAGGCTTGATGAATGGCGAAGCCACTCATGCACATGGACACGTTACCAAACGAAATAATCACCGTTATAATCAAACAACCCGGTGTTGATCTCCGAAGGTATGATAATTGAAATTCGTGAATACTGGTTGGGTGTAACATTTCTAACTCAGGTTGTTCGGACAAGATTTATTAAAGAATCATTTAACAGCCAACAGTACCTAGAGTCACTTAAAGGTGTGGTGTCAAGCTTTGTGAACGATGTACGACTTCTTTTTTTGTATGAAAGCTTCCTGTCCCGTCTGACAAACTGTTTAAATCGAAACGTTTCTGATAGCCGCATTAGTTCGTTCGGTTCAGTTAGATGACTCGCTGCTCCCTCTGGATCATACATCTTCACACCTTTTTAGTACGAGGTTTGTCTATACACCAGAATTCACCTCGCTAATCCGACAGAATAAATGAACTAAAAGAGGCATTCAGGTGAATATGCTCAATCATATGTTCAGTCATCTCCGGAGACAGGGACAGCCCTCTGAATTTCAAAGAGCTCATATGTCAGGCTCTGTATGGTTGGTTTTATTCTTCAACAACCAAATATGGCGGTCCTAATTTAGGAATGAAACCGTTTTCTCTGTCTACTTTCATTCTTACGCACTGCATAGCACAAACGAGTAAACAGTGGGAACGTGGATATTTATTAGCAAAAGTCGAAGTGGATCACGCGCTCGGGCTCCGAGTATCCACAAACGTAGGATGTCAGCCAATGGTCTGACGGAAGTGTCACCAGTAGGTTACCGATATTGATCGCCTTCGTCTCTCTTTTCAAGACTGTTATGGCTCAGGGGCTGTTGCTGAAGACCTCACGAGAAATAATGGTTGATCGATCACAGTTGTGTGATAACAAATCCTCGGTGTCAATCCCTAGTATGTAGCTTTCGAGTACAGTTATAGTTGTAATATAATGAAACGTCGTTCAACAAAGATCTGCTGTCCAATTCACGTGTTTCCCCGGCCGCTCACGCCTATGAGCCGAAATCCCAGTCAAGAACGCAACCGAATTTTCACTCAAATGTGTGCACCTTTGCATGGTTCTGTGTTTAATTGACACTGTCTGCCCTAAATTTTTACCCCTTGCTCCTCACCTGTTGACTGAATTTCATTCAGTCAGGACTCGTTCGATCTCCCGTGTAGTTCATGGTGCATTCGTTATGAACCTTAAGCATTTCCCACCGCCGCGTTGAGCTATTTCACTGTGTTGGAATACTCACGTCCCCTATTTAGTCGCCCATCTCAGTAAATTATATCTCAACCTAACCCCACCCCACCCCCCGTTTCCTATTTTCTAATAGACCAGCAACCTGCAAATCTGACAGTGGATGTAAACTATTATCTAGCGCATCAGATCCACCCGGTAGTCAGTCGTCTAGTCGCTCCTATCGAAGGCACATCACCTGCCCGCATTGCCGACTGTCTGGGACTGGATCCAGCTGGTTATCGTCGCCAAGGTGTTGATCTAACCGGCGCGGACGAAGATGAGGAGGTGAGTTTTATGGATCTTTTGTTCGCTTTTCTCTTGTATTGTTTGTTCTTTTGCCCCATCTCTGGATGTCTCGCTTGTTCTCCATCCGTGAGGTACACCATAGAGATCTCATCCATAGCTCTGTCAATGTCGTATCATGTGTTTGATGTTAACAGTTTGTCTGTGCGCCACCTTGTTTTGTTAACCTGTCGTTAATGCCCTCACCACAGTGAAACCGTCGTCTCGTCGGTCACATGTGTTCTCAGTCTTGTGCTCGATTGTGCACACTGTGCTCATTTTCCCCCTAAGACTTTCTGCTCCCTCCCCACATTAGGCCTGCCCAACACCGTTTGAATACTAATATGATTGGTGTAAACCGATCAGTCTTGGGCAATGTTGACAATGGTTATAAATGATCTCTGGCTTAATGCGACCATCATTATTACTATTTGTTGTGTATACGAATATCTGAACGGCCTGTTCTTGCATTTGCAGACACTCTAGATATCCGGCTCGTTTATCATTAGTGGGAATTACACATTACAAACCGGTCTTGCGGTTTTCTCACCAGCTCAGCCCGTTTTCTCAAGTTAATGTCGAAAGTAGACCATGAGCCACCTTGTGTTTACCACTGTTCTGTTTTATCTCAGGCCGCCCCATGTGCAACGATAGACTCATGCAGGAGAACCATGAACATCTCGTTGCTGCCAGTTTTACTGCTCCGTGATTTTATCACACAACGACTTTCGGCTTCTATCGGGGTGCGTGGCGATTAAGCAGGCATAGAGTATCTCAGGTTCAGCTGAGCTGGTACTGTGCCCATCTCCTTCAAATGTGCCTGCCAAATTTAATGTATGTACAGTGCAGCCACCGACTTTGACAAATTTTCTGTGACAGGTGTGACCAATTTCGTGCTATCCGTAACACTAGTCTACACTGTACTGGTTGAAGCCTCGTACATTTACTTCCTCATCTAGAGCTTGATGCATCCACCTATGTCAAAGAGACTTTAGTTGTTCGATTCACTCAGATTGACACAACAACGCAAACATATACACGTCTGAGTAGCTTCTGACCAAATTTGCATTGACTTCGGTCACTGCTGGAACAACACATCACATCTTATGCCAGAGATACTTTGCTCCCCTTGTTCTGTTGTGGATAAACGGGACAAGAAATCTTCCGTGTAGAAGCATTACCATTGTCCTAGTTTAACTGTTACCACTGTTGCTTGCGCGGTGGTAATTCGTTGATTTCTAATTGAAATACCCGATGCCTACCCGCAATCAGACTGAGTGGTTTTCTCGCTTAGGGTCAGTCGAAATTGATTTGACCATATTAACAGTTGCTTGCCTGAACAAGGTTGCTACCAATAGGTGATTCAATCCAATGTACTTAATGTACTATTATTATGGTATTGACAAAGTGTGGCGCTCTCTAGCTGAAGTGTGTTCCCCTATTGGGATGCATTACTCGTTGATCTGCTGCGTCAGCGTTTCTGATTAGCCGCAATAGAATCTTTTCGCGTTGTGGTTTGGACAGCACTGGTGTTCGTCAGCATAATACAGCTTCACTTCTCTTATATGGACTTCGTGAACGGTCGGCACCTATACCGGTGGACGCAAATGCTACTAAATCAGTTGTGAGACGGCAGCAAGATTTCCATGATGTTCACTCTCAAGCCGACACTGTACGGCTGGTTTCCTCCTTGTTTGAACACATCAGATAGAGATAGCCTGAATGGGGTTTCAGGCAAGCGGTCATTTGGATTACAAGTCGAAGCGCTCATCCGTTCGGTTGTCAATCCTATGGGCATCGTTTGTGACCAGGAAACCTTAATTAGTATATAACTTGTGTACTGAATGCTCCTTGCGTAATCATTTTTTTCAGTTTTTCTTTGAAAGCGATCTCCCAGGCAAGAATTGTTATTCAAAGCAGACTGGCTTGTGATCTATTACGCCTCCTGTATGTGCTTTTTCCTATCATAGTTACATTCACTGTCCTTTCCATTCTCTCCAGAACTTGGACTATACACTCGGGTCGGGAGTTCCGAACACTGGCGGCATGTCGATTTGGACTGATGTGAACCCACTAACGGTCCGTTGTCCACGCGGTTGTGAGGGTTCACCAATCGAGATTAAGGCATCCGTAACCACTCTAGCCAGTAAGGAATGGACGGTGAGCTTCACTCTGTGCCGCATTCTCATTCACTCAGCAAATTTTATCCGAGGAATGTGGTATCTGTGTGCTTTTCCGAAATGGGTGTTTTGTTATGGCGGGGGCTGTCCGGAGATAGTACATAGCAGTCTGATCACTCTGGCGGCAAAACACAATTGGTTTTCTACTGGTGCCAATTTCGTACCAATTAACGCATCGATGGCGTGACGTTTGCTCAAACGTGGGCATGGTACTCATCTGTCAAGTCGACTTACCTTCCTGATATTCCATCAAAGCCGCCAACAATCGCACTTTCCACGCATCCAAATATCGACATCTGTATTCAATAATGATCATATTGTTGCTGATGTTAGATTGCTGTGGCTGCTTTCCTTACGCATGCTTTGTCATTGAGCCAGTTAACATGTTCAATCCAACTTTGTTTGAAGCTGTGAAGTTGCGCTGGCAGCCAAACATCAGTGTAGCTTCATTCACCCCCATATAGCTTTGAGTAGTGCCCAACTCAGATGGCTTCTGGAATCTAAAAGCCAGATTTATGCAATGTTATTAGCTACAATCGATGACGTTCCGCATAAAAGCATGCTTTGGTCGTTTACGCTAAGAGTGAACAGTATAGGTAAATTTAAAGAGGCAAGGTGTGCTCAATATTGCAATCAACTGCGATGACCAATTACAACCAGTCGATAATAACAAGATGGGGAAATAAACGAGTGTTAACAAAGAGGGCAGGAACTAATGGCTAGACAACTACCTTCATGGCAATCGTTGTGTTTTGTCAACGTTCGTGGCAACAAGACTGAATACGACATTGCAAGTGGGCGAAAGCAGGAGGGGTTAGCCAGGGATGAGTAACCATCCAAACAATATGGATGATTGGAGAAGCATCAGATAAACAGATCAACACAAGCAGGTCCAGAAACTATTGTGGTTGTTGGATTTGAATTTTGACATATGCGGAAAACTATGCAGCTGACGTTATACCAATCTCATCTATGATTACCGCCGTGCGCATAAACGTTTAAAAGGCCTTAACATTCATCAGCCATATGTCTTTCAACTTGTCATCCGTGTATTTGTTACCTTAGTTGGTACATGAAGTAGTATAGCCTCATCGCTTTCTTCGGAGTTTTATTTACGCAAGTGAATTCTGCTGTTACCATCCCTGTAATGTTGTCCTTTTTGTCTCAGTGCCCCCATTGCTCACACAATCTACTGCAGTCTGTGAGTTCGGTCCAGTTAGTCTGCAACCGATTGGTCATGCAAGCGCGTGAGTTGATTGTACGATATGAGCTGGGCTGGATGCGATGTGAAGACTCAGCCTGCGCGTTGGTCACTCGTTCGATCTGCTGTCCACCGCCACATCTGAACGGGACTGCAATGCATACCGATTCGGACGGTCTGTGGGCTCGTGGTGGTCGACCATTGTGCCCCGGTTGTGGAGGTCAGGCATTATTGAAACCGGTCTACGCGGAGAGCCGGTTGTATCGGCAGTTATGCTTTTTCCGGCATTTAATTAACACAGCAACTAAATTGGTTGTTGGAAGTGAGTACACATTTGAATAATTTCGCCTTGTTTTCAGTTAAAACCCAGTTGCTCAAGAGCACTTATTAACGAATACACTGTCCAGCAATCCTATCCTACTCAGTAACTGCTCCTACTGTTCTAGCTTTATGTTCAGGGGGCTCTTTGCGTGTTGAACGGTATTCACCAGCGAATAAACACTTCTGTTGAGTAAAGACGATGGATACTATCTCAGTTGCGAGCTGTAGATACCCGCACTTTTTGGTTTCTCTCACTCATTTACTCCTTCTTGTTGCTTCTCCGCATTTTGTCAGTTGCATTCGTTACTGTCAACTTCAATGGCGGTTGGAGTCAGTTCGTTTAAACGCTTTAAATATGTAGAGGCCCGGGAGATTCGATTCCGACGTGTCGCTGATTACGAGACTGAATGGAACGCTGCATTTGGCTACTTTCAACCCTATTTAGGGATTACCACAGACAATGCATGCCAGACAAGAAAACTCCCTACCGCTGGATCACCCGTAGTAACAGGGCATGCTCCTCCGTCTCTTAAAGTCGTGCTTTTACACCTCGCGATGTAATTACCAATTAAATCAGTCTGTGTATGAATCTCGGACCTCTGGATGCTGAAAGTCCTAATACCTGTTGACAGTGGCTCCAGGCGAAGAAAAAGTCAAGTATTCAATTTAATTAGTGTTCGAAGCTGGACCCTCTCATCCGCAGCTATGTTGGCGCCGGATGCATTGTTCCATCATCTGTGTTAGACCTGTAGATCTGTTAGTGCATGTTTGACGCGTTCGCTCTTGCCACATTTGATCGATCGATCGGGCGTCGGCCATTTTCATCGTTTCGGTCGCTGCACCTACGTTAAAGCATCGCGTACTTCAGTGGTCTGAACTCATTGGACTGGCTGACCGATCGGCCATCTACGGCAAAGAAGACGTCGGTCGAATCTGTTCGAAATGCGTGTCGTCATGTGGTAACGGCGCCGACTTGGGGTGTTCGAACTTGCGTTCACCATACTTCCTGAGGCGACTCATCTAGGCTTCTGCTTAGGAGACCACCAAGAATGTAGTAATGCATTGTCTTGCGAGACTGACACACACCTGTATCGATGTTTGTATGCTTGCCGTTCAGTATGTTGTAGCTTTCTCAGTCAGGTGGACTTTTCAATCAGTCTCACCTGTGCAGAACCACTGGGTTCGAATTTCACCCCTGTTAGTTCGTATCAGTAGTGCATAAACATGTTTTCTGCTAACAGGATTTGAAATGCCGGTCAACGCCCACATGAACCAACCGTGTTGACCACCGCCTCATTGACCGTACCCTGAGCACCACCAAATTATCGTACGTTGACGCTCAACTACTTTCGCTTCTCTGTGGTGACGAGATTATCCGGTCGTCACTGTAAAAGGCAGCTGCTGCTTGTTAACTTCAGTCGGTAGCCCGCTTGTAGGACGTTCCAGCCACGTCAATGTCTCCTTTTCCAATAAACCTACTGAACAATACTTCAGAGTGTTAATGGGTAGTCGGGGATTTGTTTGATTCTAATTGAACACCAGTCACATCTTGTTTCCGGTCAGCCCCCTTCAAAAAGAAGCATCAGATTCTGGTTTCACTCATTCAGTACTGCAAATTCTTGCTAGGGCCTGGGTTGGAACTGTGGTCACGTTTTATTGAAGCAGCTCTACTGGCCACTACACCTTTAGTGTCATAGTAAGCACCACTGAATCAGTGTACCTGAGCGCTCAACCGCTCTCACTTAATATGCAGTCAGCCGTCTTGTTATCGTTTAGTTTTGTTGATTTCGAGATGTCACTTTGGAGTCGTAACATTCATGTTGACACGTCAGGGCTTTTTAGCACCAGCATGATCGTTCACGTTTCATGTGTCATTACCACGGGGAGTTTACAGTCAAAGGGAATGAGTGTGCGTATCGTTGTCATCATACTGACGTATAACCTGCTAGAAGCACGATTGTAATACTTGTACTAAAAAAACCTCTACATTTGCCAGTGTGTTACTGAGACGTCACAGTCATGGGATTATCGATTGGAGTTATCAAGATATTGGCTGTTTTCTCTGAAGGTTACCAGATAACCTGATCATTACTCGAAAATGGCTGAGCTCTTAGATGTGAATTTTTTCGTCGTACCTAATGTAAGGTCAACACGGTTTCTTCATGAAATCGTGAATCGGATTTTAAATCCCGATCGTGGCAAGGTTGTACACTACTCGTTGTGGCCCCGGTAAGGAATGCTTCACAAAGCAACCGATCGATTATCCTCTCCAAACAGTCTAAGCCTGTTCTTCTCTATGGTATTGGCTACCAGTTATCCGCTTACTTACATTAACTCCGTTAATACCACTCACTGTGTACGATCTAACGCAAGTATCGGTAATCGACTGTTCGAATTTGTTTCACGTCCGTGTCTCACAACCGCCTTTAGTCTCAACGAAGTCTGTTGATGAAGTTGGCCTAAGCTCACACAAAATGTTTTAACTCCACGCTACTGTTGTGGTTTTGTACATGCTCAAGCGGATGAATAATCTCCATAACCTCGTTATTGCACATTAAATCCACGTAGTCACGGCTGACTTATCGAAGTGCTTGATAGAGTGTGAACTGTTTTCTAACGTTATCGTAGCTTCTCGAACAGCGCCACTTTGCTGTTAGTATAGGCAAGATCCGTGTTGTTTAGACAATCCCCATTTAGCTCCATCGTCCTCCCTGAGAAGTCACACTAGTTTTCAACTGTCTTTCAATAGTTCATTGTTGAAGTATATGTTGAAGTTGAACAAGTTTTAATGTCTTGTACGCGGAAAGCACCGATTCAGTAACTTGCGTCTAAATAGGCGCATTGTTATTTTGTAAATCAACGCTCTTCTCTGTTGTAATCGCTCTTGCTGTTGACAGTGATGATATCCGCTATTTGCTCATAACTGTCCATGTATCTTTTTGTTCCATCTGTTGCACGTTGTAGATTACGCCAATTCAACGATTGAACGGGTACTGACTCAGTCGCGTTCACATTTTGATCGTATTCTCTCGCATTCCGCATTCGCAATGGTGGATTTGCATCAATTATTCTCCGGTCTACGGTCTACCGGTCCGGGTGTACACTAACACTATCTTGACCGTTCTTTTTCCTCGGGACATCACAAGTGCGATCATGATGCCACTTCTGCTGTGTGTTTATATGAACGCGTTTGCGCGCGCTTTTTTTATGAAAAAAGTTCGAACATGGGTTTCATCACTCTGTTGCGTGCCAATGGTGTGAACACCTATTCTGTCATTTTCTAGAGAAATACTACATCACTGCAACCTGCATCAACTAAATTCATTCAGCTAAATTCAGTACAGTTCTGAAGAGTTGGAGCCTCCTTCATCACTGTTCTGTGGTGCCTTCGTATTCGTATCTCGATGGCGACGTTGTGACCTATTTGTTTAAATGAAATGCCACGTTTTCAAACTCAACCCACAAAGTGCATATTAAAAGTCTTCTGTGACTCATTACTGTTTTGAAGGTTGCTAAGTCACTCGAATTCTGTTCACTGAATTCCGGGGGTCGCAGGAACACGACTCGAAAGCCGTTATTCTCATCACCAAAACGCTGTTGCGTTACATTGATACTAGTAAACTTAGAACACAACATGTCGGTCTGTAGAGCCTGGTAGGCTCATACCTCTAGTTCCAACAACTCGATTCAAATTGGGTTTTGGAATGTGACAGACTTTATGCAATAATTCAAAATTTAGTTTTCTATCCCGGATGCGCACATACATTGGTAGTGTATTATGTGTACAGTTGCCTTCGGTCTACTGAAGGGAAAGTATGTTAAAAATTTTGATCACAAGTTTCCTACGCAACTTCGTTCAACACTGAAATTGCACGCGACCGCTATATAGTCAGATGCAAGATATTTCACGTTGCCCAACGTTGACTTAGGTGTATGTTTTACAACGGTATGATCACATAGTCGTTTCTGTATAAGAAACTCATTTTCGGCTGTCCATTGCGTAGATTGCTGCAAACGGGTTTTTTTAAAGTTTCAAGCATTTCTCTAGAAAGGTACCACCGGAAGCAATCATACACCTATGTGTTACCATACGTTTATAGGCTTCAGTGGTGAGACTTATTTTGCGAGAACCTGCTTAGTCCTGAAAAACGACATATCCAGTATTCGAAATTCATTTGGTTTGGGTCGACACCATACATTCACATTACACGGGTTGTGACTAGGTGATTACAAACTAGGGCTAACATACTGACACGTGTGAGTACTGATCGAACAGGTGGGTGAGTAAGGTGCACAACGTATTTCCCACGAGTATTTTGCTTGTTCGCAAACTGACCTCTGCACGAATATCTAGACTGTAGATACAGATGCTTCTAATGACGGTCTGAGATAGATACTTTTGTTTTGTCTGACTGATCGTGTTGAATTGTGTTGGATCACACTCTTCTCAGTTCAATTTGCCAGACAGCAGGCGCGCACAACTTGGTCTGGACGATGCCGCTCACAGCTTTTTTGAGGTTATTTGTATACTCCCTGCAATGATTATTCGGTCTTCCTTCTAAGTATTGTCTCCGTTCAAATTGTATCTGTCATTAACTAAATGCGTTGCACATCAGAATATTTACAGTGTGTGTTGTAACACTACACAATTTTTTCAGGGCGGAACAAGTGTCCTGAGAACAAAGCACCTCAACCTGGACAGCATTTTTTAACAAGCTGTCCATGCTCTCTTGATAACGCCACAGATTGCCTTCATCACGACACTGGTAAAACTGATCAAATAAGACGTTGTCAGCGATTGAAACGATACGACACAGTAACCGAGGCCACTAAACTGTGACTTGTCAAACGGCGTTTACTGTTTTCATGGCATAGCTATAATACGTCACGTCAGAGTCCAAAAATGGCTGGATACACGAAAACAGCATGGCGAGATTCAGATTCTACGGGAAGGTTGCTAAGTTTTGCTCAGTCTTAATGATTTGTTAATCTGTTTCGTTCATGAATGCAACTTTTTCACATTCAACAGTTGATGAAGGAGCGATCGTGATGGCACAATCCTTTAGGGAAATGTATTTCCACTCTGTTCATTTGCACTCCACGGTGCATGCTAGTTCTCAGTCTAAAATTGCCTTGCTGAAATGGTTAATGCATAGGTATGTGTGAGCAACCAGGTGTTGCCGGTCTTGGTGGCCAAAACTGGATCGATGGGATACATCGATTGTGTTCGAAGTGTGCGTCCACCCTCATCCTACACATAACCAGCTAAGTTGGTTGTGGTTTGAGCAGTGTTGTCCCCGTTTGCTCGCCCGACTAGATTAGGCTTCGTGCCCGCCGATTAAGCCTTTTGGTCTGGGCTCCGGATTCTGTTACCGGGACCATTTTTCCGACGCGTATTGCACTTGCTGATGAGGACCGGTGCCAGAGCTCTCCGTATGCTTTCTGTGCCGTTCAAATTCACCCAGGTTCTCAATGCCCATCGCTTATGTGTCAGCCTGCTTCCCCGTTATCTTAATTATCGTGTGCAGGCCTCCTAGCCTTGTTTACTTCCTGTATCTGGCGGATGTACTCTCTCACTCTGTGAGAGCTTACCAATCCTTGTCTGTCAGCTTACCCGTGGACGCATCAGTTATGCGACTCCCTTCTATGCTGAATCCCCTTAGGATGTCTGAAATGGATATCGTAACCTTTTAAACTCGAAAAGCTATAGAAACTAATTTGTCTATACACAAATATTGTGTATTTAGGTACCTATCGTTGCATATAAACAATTACACCATAAGTAGAAGTAAGATGTCATTAACAATACAGCTTCATTACTGTTTTCACTTATCCCAATGAGATGTCATCTTACCTAGAATCTCAAGTCACCGACTCTGTGAGTCGCAAAGCCCCTAGCCCGGGAGGCGAACCCGATCTACGGTGGCTGACTTCTCTAGGTCAGGCCGTCATCCGTTCATCTTGCATCTTAAGCTGGTTGGCCACAGCATCCACAGAGTGTTCGATATGTCAGACGACCAGCTGACATCCTTAATACAAAGTCCAACCGTCTTTACGCATACTTGAACATTGCATGAACAAACTCGCTTGACGTTCACCACTAACTGTCTGCTTGTATTGTCCACCCACTACAGCCGGCCGAATGCGGTCATCGATGCTCAAATACCTTGGGGCGGTTCATGTCCTCTCCTCTGAGCGGCCGAGTTTTTGAGCAGTAAACTAAAAGATTTCTCGCAGTCACCTTATATTCGCGATCCCCAAATCCCAGATAGGCCCTTGGTTGGCGAATACCGTCCTAGTCCTAGAGATACACACTTTCATTCTCCATACCTCCGCCGCTGCTGGTACATCTTCCTGATTACGCAGATGGGTCAACAGCTTTCATAACTTCATTATTCAATAACAAGACTTGTGGATGAATCTTGAAACCAAAATGCACATTCCGAAGTATTTAGAGTGCGAAATGACATCTGTCATCGTCTGTACTGCCTAGAAACGGTGAAAAAACAACATCTCATCGTTAACATAGTCAGGATCAGTCAGTCAGTGTTCCATCAGGCAGAAGGTTCACACCGGTGTCTTGTGAGTGCCACAGAGAGTTTCCTATTATTTCGTCTACGACAAAAATGGTGAAAATAGACAACCTTGACATACACTTCTCTTTTTGCTGAAACTGTTAGACAGTGCGCCGTAGTCCTTACCCTGAACCGATGCATGCGAATAAAGCGCCGATATTGTTCACACATGCGGTACCCTTCTGTGTGTGAGCGACTGTAAAAATGTAGATCTGTCCACTAGATCGAACTCACCATTAGTCGAAACATATGGCAACTGTTGGTCAGTGATGCAGCTTCAGAATTTGGCGAAGAGTAAAGTTTTGATCACTACACCCTCGTTCAGGATAAGGTCTCCCGGAATGCTCTAAGTCAACGAAGTACAGTGGATGGCAGAACCCTCGTTATGACTGGGGTCAAGCTGGTTCCCTTTTGTTTTCGCCAGAGTCTCTGATTCCTGAGAAGGACGCTCTCCGTCATCCACATAAGTTGAAATACCCCATGCCTTTTTGAGAAGTCTTGACACGAGGTCATCTGTACAGGCATCCCTAATGCGTCCGAGAGTAAAAATGCAATTGTGGACCACAGTTTTGGTGGGTAGTTCTAAATTGACCAACCATGTTGTCGCATCGCAGGTTTATGGCAGTAACACAGTGGAAGCGGGTGGTCGGATTGGTTGACCTCCAAAGTGTTCCACCCAACACTCTAAACTTCTGGATTTGGTATGTGTGTATATCGTCTGCTTTATTGCCGTACGGATAAATTTGGAGTCTGTTAGAACTCCCTGATACAAAACTGTTTGCCATTTCCCTAATTCCCTCCATCAGCCAGGCTACGCGTCAGCTTCTTGCCGACGTTCTGTGTAGTCTTGCTATACGAACCGTCATGATGGATGCTACGTCTGAGATCCCACAATTCTGTATTTCTCTAAAGTGCACTTTTTGTTTAGTGCGCGAATCATGGTGTCCGTTTCATGAATGACATCCACGATTTGGGTCCGACAGCTGTTGAGATCTTCGAGGTGAAAGCTACTGAGCTTGCACTCTAGGGTAGTTTGATAACTATGCTTAACCGAAAGTCTTGCCAGTTTCTCAAGAGCGAACCGTTGCGGTCGGTGGTACTGTTTCCTAGTGAGGTGAGAACATAACGATGAATTGCCAACACGTGATATGAATCTAAATGTGTGCTGCAGTCTGAACGACAGTCCTCAATGGGGCCACGTCACCCATAACTGATGACTGTTTGGTCTACTTTAAATCACGTCTGATTCGCGAGAAAAGAGCGCCAAGTGTAACAATGGCTAAAAGTAGCCTGCTTTCGGAATACGGTTGCAACGGCCACCCTCCATTAGCCAAGGGATGTGATGACTATCCAAACCTGCTACCTAAACTAGACTTGGTCTCACCAAGGTGGCCACGATGAGTAAATCAGAGCTATATTTTGGCCTAAGGAGAGGGGCCAGATTCGTGTAAAAGGCGTCCCTGTTAATGCCATCACCACAGTCAACTGAAACATGAGCAAGCAATGAAAAAATTTCTGAACGTTGGCATCCACAGCTGGAGTGAACCTAACCTGCCAAGCGGACATTACGGAGTCTACTGCTGACAGGAATCCGGTCGATCAGGACGGTTACAAGCGTTGTATCAAGGATTTTAGCTTCTCCAACCCCGGCCGTTAACGACAGCCGTGAAATCACTGGAAATATGCAGCCAGCATCGGGTAGACAGTGCGGTTGTTAGTTCCATACGTCGATTATTATCCTCGATTCTAAGCTCTGAAATGCAGCAGTTGACGTTCAACAAGTCTAACGTTCGCGGAAGGGCGGTCGGTTGGTGCACCTATATTAATTCGCATTCGAGCCCTAAGCTGGGACGACGGAGGCCAGAGGATAAATGATAAGAGAAGCGACACACCGCGGCCGTGTCACAATTGTCAGTTGTAGGATTTATAAACTAAGTATCCAAAATAGGGGGTCGGGAGGAACATGAGAGCTAAATCGGATACAACAATGTGATAGGAAACAACAGTGGTTTGTTTCGGCCTGTCCAATCTGCCGTACATAATAGACAAGGCGACTGGCTTATACTACGAGATGACCGATGTTTTGTGGAATTCTTGCTGTTGTGAAAATTCGTGGTTGTTTGTCCGCTGAGTTACTCACAGAAAGTCCAGATCTAGGCAGGTGAACTATTAGGGTTCCTAGCCAAAGCCTACAGCGCAGAACAGTGGGTGGATGACAGTGTATCAGAACTAGTACCACATTTTCCGGAAAAAGGTATCATTTTTCTACCTCCCAACCTGCGAGACCAAGAACCTTTCGTCAGATCTGTAACCGTCGGCCAACTACGTGTGCACGATCATCGCACCGTCCAGTTTATCCCAATGGTTCACTGAGATGCACAAGCCTTCATACCACTTCAAGGTCCAGGCTCGTGTATACAATACTCTTGAATGTTTTGGGACTTCATCAGTTGTTAAAGAAAAAATCCGACAAATAACAGACATCTAAAAACAGCTTATTCAATAATAATAATAATAGTTGGGCACACGAACAGCCTGTAAATGAAAGGAAACATCGGTGGTAGCCGAAAGCCTTAGTCACTCCGAGGTGATTGATAGTGACGCCGCCCGTGTTACGTTTCTCTCTAAGGCTAAGGTACCTTTGGAAATCATCCGAAGTATGTTCGAATGGGTGATTGCCGCAGTATGCTTCCAGAGTACAGTTGGCACGAACGATTAGCCTATGTGTCCCGGTCGTTGGGCTTACTGTTTACGAAAGGCTGATCGCATTTGACCGATACGTGATTCCGTAACACAGCGGATGGATGGATGTGGACAAATCGCCATGGTTTAGTCTGCTTTTTATCTTTTCACGCATTTCTGGTCATCCAAATAGTTCGTATTCTGCTAGACACTGGAAGTGCGCGTTACATTGCAACGTTAATTTATATCTGACATTCCAAATACGATGGTGTCATCGCACCTGTACAATTGATTTGACTCAGATCGCTGATTGATGGTAACTTAAGTACAGTGCTATCGAATGAATACCCACGTGTAAATCAACGAACTTTTCAGAACTGTTTGAGTTATCTGGGTTTCCGGTTCATCCGTTTTGCGCCTCAAGTATTACTGGCTCCACACAGTCATCTCTGTCTTTCCGTTCACACTGGTACAGTTGTGTTTGTAAAGTAGGGTTAGGCTCATTACTTGTGTAAATTAAACCACAGTGTGGGCACTCACACTGGCACCAGTTGGCGAAAAGTACTGACACCATCCTTCCGCTCCCTAAAATCCAGCGAGTACCCCGTTGATCTGCTCGTTTATTGACCGGCCTGTATACATCAAACAGAGTTGGCTGTGTACTCGTTACGGCGAACGGGATGCGCGATAAACCCGCTATACTCCGTGTCAGTTTGGATTAGCATCTTCGCTTTGGATCAAATCTTTACAGCACGAGTATTACCAGCTAACCGCACAAATGATTAGCACAGCTGATCGCAACTTGATTTGACGGAACTAATGAGCACAACGCGGAGCATGAGCACCAAATGAGTGTAACTCTCGAATTCGGATCAATGGTGCTGACGTTCGCCGCACAACTGGATCGATACCTAGTTGAAAATTAACACAAGTCACTCTACGAATTCAAACAGTACGGACATGATCGTATTACGAAAGTGTGCTGCCTGTCATTCAATTCATCGTGCGCGCTTCTCTAAAATTAATCATGTGCTTCAATGGCCACTAAATTGGAACCTGTCTTACTGTTGAGTAACGACGTTGAAAACTGTCAACGAAATATATAGAGGTTTCACGCACGTACGTTTCGTACATGGAATTTGGACGGCGATATTCGGAGAAAAGGTCATTATGAAGGTTAGAGGGAAAGTTTTTTGGAAAGTGTTTGATTTCTGTAGAAACCATATGAGTGCCTCTTTTTAACTCGTGAAAAACCTATGGATGCCTTCTGTTAGGTTTCGATCTGACGGACATGAATGCTCGTGCTTTCCCGTGGACTAATTTTCCGTGTCACATTTACGCCCGGTTTTTTCATCCTGCTTATAGTGTTGACTCTTCCCGGTGGCCCAGTTCAACAGATGAGCTTACATTGTTATGTAATATTCCTCTCACTTCGTATTTCTCCCCAATATTTTAGATCCGATTTTTCATTGGTTTGATACTCTGTAACTAACTGGAACCGCTGTCACTCCGAATTACGAAATACACGAGCTCCTTAAGCAATTGGCACTTCTTCGGTGTCTGTTTTGTAGGTCCTTGTTGTTCAGACGTCCTCAAATTGTACGCACATAAGTTGGAAACGCATAGTATCTGAAAACACTTTCTGTAGACCGATGGACTCCATGTTCCGTTCCTAAACTCTGTATTAGCTGTTTTTTGCAGGCTTCCACTTCTAAGTTTCTTTACGTGATTACCTCAAGCCGTTTTATCTAGTTTGATACAATCTCCCAGCGTGACTACAATGCCTTGATATCCACCCTGGATAACTCCGACCTCCTGATCCCCATGGTTTGTCATAACCGATTCAACTTAATCGGGCTGTTGAAGCATAGATACTGACATGTTAGTTACCTAATTGCGTGACAGGTTTTGTCGTACTATAACGGAAAGTCTTTCAATAAAGCGGGATGTTTAATATCCAGTTCACTGGTTCACGCGCCTCTCGTGCTGTCGCCTTCATCAACTGTGATGCCGGTCCACAACGCAGCGAGGTTTTCGCTTATACTTCTTGTGTTTTTCTGTCTGTTTGACGGTCGTTTTCTGCGGAAAATTCTCCTTAGTAATTTCTCGCTTGTTAGGCCTATTTCACTCAGTGATGACCCGTTCGAACTCACGCGTCCGTGATCGATCCGCTGTGAGCTTCAACGGCATGCTACGGACACAAGGATATTCTATTGAATGACGAAACAATCAAGCCTCCGATGTGGTCGCCGTTCTAGTATGAGCAGTGCTGAATGTGATTGCCATCTGGATGATACCACAAATCGTTATAGGCTAGAGAATTCCTACACTATATCGTGGTTAATGCACATTATATCGTGCGCCGCATATGTGACTTCTGGGGACTAATACCATGTAGC
Source organism: Paragonimus westermani (assembly GCA_008508345.1). NCBI lineage: Eukaryota > Metazoa > Platyhelminthes > Trematoda > Plagiorchiida > Troglotrematidae > Paragonimus > Paragonimus westermani. The sequence goes on from QNGE01007946.1 coordinate 19,059, forward strand.
CGGGTTTGCGAGCGCACACATGTTGCGTTCGGTTTGCGCCATGGTTTGGTTAGTCGAAGCTTGCTTGCGATACGTTTGTATGTAGAGATTAAAACCGAACAATACGCTTTCGCTTGATAAGCAAGTTACCTGTCAGGTTGTGTGGCATGGCGGCATCAAAGCAGTGTACAACAAACAACTGAAGCGGTTTTGTTAATTTGGGCACCGGCTAGGTTCAAGGTTGGTGGTGATCAGGTGTGTTCAGTTTAACACGGTCGCTGAACATTGTGGACAGGGTATCGCACCCGAATATTTGGACTGATCGATGTGAGCGGGGTATACGCACGTGATAGTCCTCGATCCAATTGGTCTACAGGGATCAGATGTGGTTTGCCGCAGTGGACGCGGGAAGTATGACCACGTTTGTGATGCAGATAGAAAAGAAGCAAGTACTGTTAGCGTTTGGTTAACAATAAGCTGGACATTTCACGTAGCCTATTAACAGATGGACCTTCAGATCCCACATAAACAGAGACCTTGTCCAAATGTCACAAAAATGAGACGTCTAAACTAGTGGGAATGGCAGGCGATCTGCACTGACATCTACGGGAGCTGATAAGTGGTTTGTCAGATTTGGTCATTTAGACGATACTCAATTGGATGAAAAGTTCGGCCAAGATATAGACCTGTACGCTGTACGTGAGTCTCTGGGCCGGATTTTGCTGGGGCCAAAACAGACAGTCGTACAGACATTGCAGAAACCTCACTCTTCCGTCTGTTTGGTGGTGCATCAATGTCGCTTCAACTAGAGAGGATGTTTAACTTTGA
>QNGE01007947.1:0-19860 GCA_008508345.1 Paragonimus westermani
AATACGACGGCATTATATGTGCAACGCATCCGTTTTGTGATTCCTGTTATCAAGGTGTTGAGAAACATGCTTGTGCTCTCTAATTTATCCATCTTGGGACATTCCGGCACTTTGAGATTATCCTTTAAGGAATTGAATACAGCGTAGCCTGTTTTTAGTTGGGCAAGTTCAGCCTCCAGTTCAGATACCTTGCCAAATAAATCCGCCAATAAAATGTCTAGGGGGATAGAGCAGTTCTCAGTTAGAGGAGTATTGGTGCGAACCACCAGGTTATCTTCACCCCCTTTCGGGGCAACATCTTTGGAAGGGCCTTTACAAGTTTTCGACCTGGAGCATCTGCCATTAGGNTTTACAAGTTTTCGACCCAGAGCACTTGCCATTAGGTCGTTCGATATCTACCTTAGAGCTAGAACAAGTGGTTTTCACGCCAGACGATCTTGTTTGACGACCGATTTTGGTCATTATACTACGTTATATAAGAATACTTTTTAAACAGACGTGGGCGGAGATAAAATTCAATCAGATTGTACGGTAAAAAAAGTTGCCGATAATAACAGTTATATTGTTGTATAACAGGCAGTTTCGTTGTGAGTAGTATAAGTGTGCGATCATTGCAGGTAGTTACAAACAATACAAAACAAATAACTAAACAGTAGCACAAACGCGAACTCTGCCGTCAAAAATGACGCGGGCAAAAAAAGGTGATTATAGTTTATGAAACTTTAACGCACGAAACAGATAAGGAGATATTTCACTCGCTTCACAGTTCTAGTCCCAAAAAGGGGTGTTACACTAATTTACTTTTTACAAGATTGTGGGATGGGCAGTTTTTTTAACTACTTCAAGGTCATTTGGGGGAGAACTTCCAAAGGCATTTTCAAAGTATTTCGTCATTAGGGGATTAAAATGGCGTCCGGAAAATGTCAAGATAGGTCGGCTTCGGCAAGCCAGGGCAGAAAATCCCAAAATCCGGCGAACAACTTGTTCTTTGTTTGGGACGGGGGATTCGGTAGTAGGGGCGGTTGATAAGACATCAGTTCAGGCTAGGTTAGAAGTCAATGGTAGCTTGGCGTACTGTTTGGTTGACACTGGGGCCGTGATCTCATTGATTGGGCCGATGTCAGGAAAGATTGAGCAGCCGTGCGCGATGATATTCCGAACGGTCGGTGGGTCTACTCTGAAAGTTGATGTTCTGGCAGAATATGGTGTTTGAATCAATGGTCAGGTAGTCAAACAACCGTTCGTCATTGCCCTTGACGCACGTCAGGCTATTTTGAGGGCAGATTTTCTTGACCGCGTGGAGGCCGTAATTGATTTGAAGTATGATAAACTGGTAACGAAGTATGGGGTGATTCCACTAGTGAGAAGGCGCAAAACCCACTTTGGAAAAATTGGAGTAACCCTACCCAGAGCAATGCCAACTTGTGAAAATCAGTTGCTAAATGAAGTGGTACGCAAATTTAAGGGATTGCGCACCACGGATCAGGACCCGTACGGCCATTATGGCTGGTTTGAACACGAAATCCCCATCGAGTCAAAACGATTTCGGCCATTCGGACCCCGAAGAATTCCAATGCACTTGCGGCCGAAAATTGAGTGACAAGTGAAAGAATAAACCATCGAAGAGGCGGATAGCCCGTTCAGTTCACTTGTCTTATTAGTAATGAGGCCTGACGGTAAATTTCGGTTTTGTGTCGGGTTCAGACGGCTGGATGAGATAACGATCAATAGAGTCGTAACAGTCCCGGCGGTGGCGAAGATTTTCGACGTGCCGCAGAACGTCAGGATGTTTACGGTGTCGCACTCACTGTCCGGATATTGGCAGGTTCCAATCGAACAATCAGACCGAGAAAAAACGTCGTTCACGGTGGGTAAAAAGCAATACCGTTTCAAACGGATGCCGTTCGGACTCTCAGGTGCTCCCTTTCAGGTTCAGACGACTGATGCTGAAGGTGTTGGACGGAGTGAGCAACACTGTTGTCTATGGAGACGATATCGCAATTTACAGCACAAGTGAGACAGAACATACAGTACACGTTTCAGCGGTGTTGCAGAAGATTGAAAAAGACAGCCTCCAGGTCAATAGTTCAAAGTATCAACTGGCGAAACGAACGGTAGTACTTCTCGGTCACAAGGTCGATCAGGGGGAGGTCCAGCCACTGCCCGAGAAACCGCTGACAATCGAGGTTATTCCAGTGCCAACACCAAAGCGAACGATGCGACAGTTTCTTGGTCGCGTTGGGTTTTACAGTCGCTTCATCAAAAACTTCTATGACCTCGCAAGTTCTTTATACGAACTTCTGAGAAAGGATTGCCAATTTCATTTGCCACCGAAAGCCAACCAGGCGTTCGTCAAGATCCAACGATTGCTAAAGAAAGGACAGCTGGTCCTGAAATTGCCAGTGATTGGACAGAGCTTCATTGTCGCAATGGATGTGAGTGATTTAGGAATTGGAGCATTCCTGAAGCAAGAAGACGGTGTTGTAGAATACACCAGTCTGGTATTGAGTCCTGCTGAACTGAACTATTCAACGACAGAGAAGGAATGTTTGACAATCGTATGGGCCTTGGAAAAATGGAGGCCATACTTGCTCGGCCGACGTTTCCATGTGAAGACCGACCACAAACCGCTGGAGTGGATTAAATCGGCGAAGGACCCCAGAGGTAGGTTGGCTCGTTGGGCGTTACGACTACAGGAGTAAGGCTTCACAAATCGCCATGCAGCCGGAAAATAGAACTGTGTGCCCAATTTGCTTTTCCGAACGCAACCCCTGAATGAGGACCACATGAACGTGATCGGAGTTAACAGTACAGAAGTGGAGAGTGACCCCGGAAGGTTACAAGCAGCACAGAGGATGTATACGGCGATCCGGGCGGTGATTGACCGACTCTTGTCGGAAGGACGAAGTGAGTCCGGAATTGAAAGCTTTCAGAATGTACCGGCCCGATTTGCGGTTGAATATAACCGGAATTATGACGCGTCGGCTGCGAGAGGGAATGAACCTGCCGGTTATACCGTGGGACACTTGTGAAAGGATGTCATCAGCTGGCTCATACTGGTTGTCATCGAATTTACAAAGTGCTGAAACAAAAGGTATAATGGCCGGGAATGAAGAGTGATGTTAACAATCATGTGCGGGTGTGCCAGCAATGTCAGTTACTGAATGGCACTGACAAACCCAGAGAGTATCCCACACAACCAATTCCGGTCAGTGAAAGTGGATAACTGTGGTTGATGGATGTGATCGGCTTCTTTCTAGTAACGACTTCTGGAAATCAATACATCATAGTCATTACCGAACACTTCACAAGGTGGGTCAAAGCAGCCGCCATATCCGACCAGTGCGCAACCACGGTGTGCAGGGCGGTTATGGAGCACATCGTGGCAGATCACGGAATACCGCGGAGCATATTGAGTGATCAAGGCCCCTGCTTCGAAAGTGAGGAGGTTCAGATTCGCTTGAGAATCAAGGAAATACGCACATCTCCATACCATCCTCAATCAAACGAACTGACTAAGAGGAATTATCGCACAATCAAGGAACGGTTGGCTGCGGGAGGAGGAAGCTGGGAGGAAACGCTACCGTTGATTCTGTTGGCCCATCGCTGTTCGCCGTAAGGAAGAACAAAATGTCGTCATTCGAGCTAATGTACGGGTGCATTATACGCTTGCAAGTCGATCAAAAGACTGGTTTGTGGGAAGACCGACGGATGAGAACGCGTCAGCTAGCGGAAGCTTGGAGATCGGCCAAGGGAAACTTGAAAAACACACAAGAAGCTTTTAATGAGCATTCAACTGCGGCGTTATCGGGTCAAATGACTATGTTTGAATCCGGTTCTGAGGTTAAATACCGAGACCGGCGGGGCGCGGGGGCAACAGGACCCGGATGTAGCAAGTTCCTGGCAAAGTGGAGGGGATCGTATGAAGTAGTTGAACGTCGTGACCCAGTGTATCTGATAAATAATCACAATAGTCAACATCGAGTGTACGCAAGCCAGTTTTGTGAATAGTACGACGCTCCGATCAGAAAAGAATGCACACCACGTGTATCAACAGCGCCGAAGCCGGCACGCAGATCGTCGAGAGAACGGAGAGAACATGAATGCCGTTTTTACGGCTGGAACAATCCTTGCTGGAGGATCAGTGTAGTGAGTATAGACGGTCGCACTATACTACTTGCACCTCTATTCAGTAGCAGCATGGATCAAAATGATCGCGGGACAAATACGGGAAGGATCACTGAAGGGCAGAATCACGTGGAATGGTTTTCGTCACATGACGGAACTGAGACATGGTGTCCAAGGTGACCGGAGCATCCTCAGATCAGTGTGGTGTGCAAATGAGTGTTTCTGCCCGTGGTCCCTTTGAGACGCATAACTCGTGTATTGGTTTCCCACAATAAGCAACTCCTTTGCCATCCGACTTCTCAGTCCACAACGCAAGTACCACTGCACCTTTTCACGTTACCGCGTGAATGTAGATTTACTACCAAACACCAACATTGAAGTTAGTATGTTAGCTTGGGTATCGCAGCATTTCTCATGGCTGTATACTAAATCCGCTCCATCTTCAACATCACGGACTATGTTTGATTGAATGAGAATGTTCTAGACACTGCCGTCGGAGACGCTGCCCAAGTCTGACATTTGTTTGATTTCTGAAGGTCGACTAGATTCTCCGCTGACCTTTGTCCTGTTTGACGACTGCCATGCGGTTGTTTCAGAGGTTCTCTCACATCCAACTCTCCTTGGAGCGGCACGACAGAAATACCTTCACTCTGATTGGTAGAATTCCGAACCAACGCACGCCGACAAACCACTGTGAACCAGCCATATCCTTGCCTTCTGTTCGTATCTGAACTGTACTGAGTGTCTAGACCTACTGCATAAATCAATGAGGCGGTAAATCTTTTGAATATCCGGTTGCTGTGCCTGTACAGCTTTTTGGGTCCATTTTTTTCTACTGAGCACAGAAAGCTCGATATTTTACAGTGGCTTTTGTCTACGACACCCGTTTGTTTTCAGAGAGCACCAATAATCCTGAACTACCTACAGCTGATAATTCGCACTTTTGAGCTTCGCTCACTCATGTGGAGGCATTGTTCCGTTTTGTATGATTACTTCACAAGCCACCATATTTTCTAATGCGGCTAAACGGTTGCCCAAAGACATCGCTCTTGAGATAACTGATACGCCCGACGCAATTCCAGACCAGTCTCCGTAAAATGAGCTGGAGGTGGTAGTGCTGCGGCGTATCACAGTGTCAGATGAGGCAAAGCTGCGACAGTAACCTTCCAGCGTTGAGCCAACCGATCACACCTCCTCTAACTTGCTTTGTCACACGGGGTCCCCGTTCGCTGATAACAGCACAGGTGACCCGTTCTCAAGTAGCTATTAACCAGGTGCCTCCCGCTGAATACCATAATCTTTTTATTAGCGCAGGACTCAGACACTCCATTGGCAAAATTCGCCAAGATGGCTAACAAAGTTCCAGCTAACACTACCTTGAATAACTCGGCGGGACGCTTCATAAAGAGCCGTAACCCCTCACACTCTGGACTTTGTTCTTGCTCGCGACCCTCTAAATTTGCGGTCGAATCCTATAACATCTGTTGCCATCGCGGACATTTTAGTGACTGCGTCCGCATATGTATGCATTCTTGTGTATACCCCGATCAGCCTCCTAACGGTAACAAAAATTAGAGAAGCGGCATGGCTAGCAAGTACTGGCGACAGTTGAGGTTGGCCGGTTAACAGTTGCCCGCTTTAGCTCCAAGTTAACTCCATCTTACGTCGTTTCCTCACTACACCTGTGCAGAAGTTAGCGATTTCCCCTGAGTAAAACTGAACGCGTTCCCAAGCCTGTAGATGACACCCCGCATATGACCAAGGATTACACAATCATGAATTAGGGGCAGCACTTCCCGGAGGTTGGTTCGAGGTTACATCAAGAATTCCCTAGATATTTATCCTTACTGATATCTAACACCCAATTGCCGAAATCGAATTTCTCGAGAAGCATGATATAAATGTCGACCTCGACAGCCAGAAACTTGTAAACAGCACCGCTAACTTATGCATTCGAGTTGAACCCATTACCATCAACTCGGCCGAAATTTGAATGGCTTTGCCGGAAGCCAGCCAGTGTAAGGCGCTACTGAAGCTATTTCCAGAAACTTACCAACTCACGTCGAATACCATGGAGCCGAAACACGGTGTTCCTCATCTCACTATCACCAAGGGATCACCCACCCCCGGCCGTCCACTCCAACTACTTTCCGAGAACCTGAACGTCGCCAACGCGCTGCACCTAGGGATCACCGGACCTTCGAACAACCCGTTGTGAGCACCTTTACACGTGGCCCTCAAGAAGACCACGGGCGATTAAGGACTATGTGTGACTACCGAGTGCTGAACAAAGCAACCGTGTGGGTGCGCTGTGCCGCTCATCATATTCACTCGTTTTTATGTTGGGCTTTCTAGAAAAGGGTTGTCTACGGTAGATTTGGTCACGGCATACTGCCAAACTCTTGCGGCTCTTGGCGACATCGTTGAAACATCTATCACAAAATTTTTTGACCCCTCCGAATTTGTCCACATGTAGTTTAGCCTCAGAAACGCCTATCAGACATTCCAATGTTTTATGGACCCAGTTCTACGCAGATCGGTAGTTGTGTTTCTCTGTATGCAATGATTCTTCCAGCGTTCCTGTTCTTACAATGCCATCATCACCGCAGCGGAATGCTTCCTTTGTGTTTCTCCCATTGAATTTCTCGGCCATCGCCTTGACGAAAACCGCGTCAGGCCATTGTCATCGAGAAGTGAAGTGAGTTCTACCAAAAGCCTTCGTCGATTTTTGGGTATTGTCAACTGTCATTGCCGCTTCACACACATTTGTTCTGGTGCTTTTAATCGACTGACTGATCTGTTGCAAAATAACCCCAGAAGATTCTTCTTCACCCCTCGGAGGTCATCGCCGTCTCCACATCCATCAAGCAAGTCCTGGCTAACGCCAAATTCTTCGGCCATCTCAGCGCTGACGAACATAAACAAGTGGCTTTGGAGACCAACACATCCTGTTTCGCTGTCGCTGCTGTTTCGCAGCAAGCCATCGGCAACCAGATCGGACGGTTGTCCCTGGAAGCTGCAGCCTACTTGAACAAGATTGAGCACCTTCGGCAGAGAACTGTTGGTCATCTTCATCGCCGTCAAGTGCTACCAACGTGTGTTAGAAGGATGCCAGTTCGTCATCCTCACCAACAGCAAGCCCTTAACACAGGCTTCCAGTACTTCTTAGGACAGGCACACCCAGAGAGAAACCCACCACCTAGACTTCCCCTTCTAGTTCGAGAATTGCATCTGTTTCATCGATGGTCCAAGCAACTCTATCGCAGGTGATTCGCCCGGAGTAAATGTTCCTGAGTAATCAGCATCTTCCATCCATTGAGAGGTTACAGTGTTGGCTCAACAAAACCGATGCGAAATTCAATCAGCAACGTTTTCACCAGTTTCCGAAGTTAGTTCTCCTACTGTTAAAGTGGCTATCTGCGTTGAGTGTTTGACGAATTTCATGTGTTTGATAGAAAGTCTGTGACCACACTCCATGTCTGGTTATTCCCTTTCTGTTGATCTTCCACCTTCTTACATTCAAAATCCTTTTGGAAGTGATTGCGAGCCTTCCGTGCGAGGACCTACTCGGAAATTCAAATTAAGCACAACAGGTCTTTCCTTCCACGAACGTCAACCCCGATGTATTACCCAGGCTTCATATTATTTACTGGTGGAAAATTGTTCCCGCGCACTTTGTTCGTCATTCCTGTCCACCAGTGGACCGCTGTCAATGTGCACTTTGGTCCCATTCGCACTGTGCCGCTCCGCCATTACAAGACTGTTATATTTGGTCGTATTTGCGTGAATAATTGGTCTCGGGATGTGTGTTCGGTAGACTCAATATCGAGGTTTGCAGTTATTTTGTTTTATCCGGTTATAGTGATTTTCTTGTGACTTGCGCCTTACTGAAAAGGAAATCACCTCTACGACTATCAAATTGTTCGCTGACAATTGAAGTTCACATCCAGTTACGTGTAATCTATTGATCCGGTGAATGCCTCTCAGTATTTGACGACAGGGATAATCTACCCTCGAAACGTTCGGCGAGAATGTGCTTGTAATAACTGGATTTAATACGGTACCCATTGAACCAATGTACAAGAAGATCGAGTCACTCACCTCGAATGTGAAAATCCTCAGAAGTCAAAAAGAGAAAGTTCCTTTACAAAAAATCGAAAACCGGGCACCGATAAAACGGGTTGAATTCATTCGAACGAACGGTCATTGGTTTGGTCAGAGCGAATTGACTGTACGTGCGTCAAATATGATGGAAGTCATAGGTTACTCAAGAAAAAAAACAAGAAAAATGTCAAACTTTGGCATTTAGAAGTTTATGGGGCTCGGACTAAATAGGAGTAAGGGGGACGGTAAAAAATAGATTATGTGAGGACAAAGATGGATAATGTAGTTTATTTAGGGAAGAGAGCAAAGCGTAGGGCCACCTTTCAACGTCACTCAAAGCTCAGAAATATCAGAATAACGCAACAGGCCCTGACAAAATCAACAACGACCTTCTTCCTTCTTGAATCGGATCGGTTGCTCACCGGGCTCAGAATTTGTAGACGCTAGTTGCTCACAAACTATCCTGGATCCAGCCTGTTAACAGGCTTTGCCGGTGAACTACTCGCAGCTTGAGGAACCAATAAACGTCCAGGACTAACGGTGTTCGATATATATGCTTTTGAGGCTAACATATCTACTTGCCATCTGGTGAGAGGTGATCGACTCTCTGTTCAGTTGTCCGGCGGACCTGCCTTAACACACGCCAAGCACAGATGTGTTCCTCTGGTTATCAATCGCCTTAACCTCTCCCAAGGTCAACCGTCTCGTTGTTCTTCACTTCCACGCCTTAGACTACGGAGGTTAGCCCCGTTCCTTGTTTTGAACAGTTGAGTGCTCAACCTCCACGTGGTCCACATTGCTAATGACATCACAACATCTTCAAATGTTTCCGCTAGTCCCCCCAGTTCACATTTTCTCTGTGCCATGTTGTTCCAAAGCCTTCGTTTATCTTCACAGGGACGTGTTCCGGAATGAATTATCCGCTGTTTCGTGTGATTGTGGTATAATTGGGCTCCCAGAGCTGAACAGGAGCCGTTCCCGGGAGTAGCTTTAGGGACGGAGGACGGAGTGCGTGTCTGAACTCTCTAGCTCAGTGTTCACCTAAGCGACACTCACTAAAGCACGACAGGATCCCTGAAAAAGGAGTGCGTCAGAAGGAATAGCTGCGGAGTTTTATGAAGGCATGATTAGGACCTCAGAAAATGGCGAAGAGAATTTTTTCTCCAGTAAGACTGAAGGACTCTCCGGGGGACTAGTGCAGATGTTTTCCAGGCTAGCCCGCCATACAGACCTGATGTTTGTGGGTTCTAAAAAAGTCCATAGATAAATATGTAACTAACTTACTCATCGATCTGGGTTCGTTAAAAATCTAGCCGGAGCCTTTTGAAGAGTAGCCTTCAAAATTCCATAGGTTCATGCAAAAATTTTGGGCTAATGTGGCTGGCAGACTAAATGACCAAGAACAGATTTTGTTCTACCTGACTTGTTGTTGTACGGGTCACGCTAAGTCAGACATCGAACGTTGAATTTTGTTGCTTGCTGAAGTAGGATCTGATCTAGCAGCCGAAATGTTGAGGTAACGGTACGGAAGACCCTGCGGAATTATCCACGGTTTCATTAAAGTCGTGTTTAACAGCCACAGGCTGGCCGCGGGCGACTCAGAGGGCCTTCGGTGTTTAGCCACTTTGATGAGAAGATATCAGTTGACATTTGTTCCAACAGAACCATCCACCTGAGTTAAGTTGCTCAACCGCTCTCCTGCGTGTCGTCAGTATACTTCTTCGCCCAATACAAGAGGTCACAGGTAGCTGGCCGTGTCCTAACCTCTGGTCAGGTGTCCTCCCCCAACGACTTGCCCAAGTTTATAAGGAGACGAATTTTAATTTCTAGCGACCCATGATCAACTCACCGTCCGATCAGCCCGGAGTTGCATCAGCAGAGACGACACCACGCAAGTTTGCAAGAATTTCCAGCCAGCAACCCTTGTACCATCCGCCGTCATAATGGTAAATAAACAGCATCAATTTGCGGTATGTGGTGACGAACATGATTTGCCGACGTGCCGGCGATCCGATAGCATATCTTTAGGGGTAAAAACGTGCGGTTTCAATGACGCGTGAACGATGCTTCGTTTGTCCGTTGCCAAACTACATAGTCAAACATTGCAGTCCGTAAAAAACCTCACGACCTCACCGTGGGGGTCAGTACAATATTCCGATGTGTGCCGAAATGGTGCCCCGGGGCCTGAACTCAACTTGAAGATTTGATCTGTGGAGTCAAATTTTGGCATAGTGGAAGCGTTCACCTTGGCTTTATGCTCGTCAGAATAATTGCAGTAGCCAATGTGATTGAAACTTACACCTCTCCAGATAACTTCCTCGATAGTATTCTCGTGAATACGCCTTTGGTTGAGCGATCGAGACTCCTAGGAAGCGCGCGAACCCTTAGCATCTAAACGTTAGTTGAGGAGGACACCATCCAATGTCCAAAGGTAAACTTGAAAGTTGAGTCTGCAGTTGATGAAAACGAGATAAGGGTCAATAAGGCATTTTGATATCAAAGGACTTGTGGCTGAATATGCAGACATCCCATCCGAAAGAGACGTTCGACGTTGGCCCTATATAGCCGGTTGGCTTTTCATCTCGTTACGATAGGACAAAATCCACTCTTTACTAGGCTGCGATGTGCAGGAGGCACGTTGGGCAATAGATCGGAGGGATGAGAGCATACATCAACCATACGCTGTAAAGACCATCTTCGGATGGAACCAGCGAGGCCCAGTGCCACTGCCGTCAAACAGTGAGGCCGAAGTTTAATGTTTGAAATGTGCCGAGCTGGGACGTTAGATTCAGCACACAGTCGATATACGGATTGTCGAGCGCGGATTGCTTGAAGGTATACTCCACTCCTGTGATGATTACTGAGCGGTGCGTACCATAGTCCCTCACTACGCTCAAGGCTGGTCAGCATGGGGCTGACCTGCTGCGGCGGTCTAACGGGTTAAGCATTTCCATCAACCAATGGATGGCTCACAAACGTCCGAATTTGCTAAACAAGAAACTTCCACGTTACACCAGGTTGGTGTATGAATATAGTGAGACCGTTGCGGTACATCTGACTAACGGTTTCACTTAGGGAGTTAACATCAGTGATGACAAGGCCACCAGTCCGCAGTACCTATCCCAGCTTTGAGTTCAAAAACCTGAGAAGTTACGAATTGTATTTGACGGCTCTGCGGAATACAAAGACTGACATATGAGCAGGTTTTCGCTGAAAAGGCCGTCTTTAACGGGCAACCTGTGGGGATTCTTTTGTGGTTTGATGATCCTGCCTTCAGATATAAAAGAAATGTGTCTAAAGGTGGGGGTTCTTGAAAGAGTCAGGTGAACATTGAGACTGCTTTGGATGAACGATGGACGCTTCGCCGGACATTTATGCGATGACGGCCAGTCATTTTGGGGGTACTTCATCCTTCAGCCGCAACAAAACTACCACCGCACATAGAGTGTAATCCAATTCAAATCAAGGATTTCATGAACTTGGAGGTGGGGTGACCAACTGATCGATTACCATAAGCAGCCAGCATACGTGCCAGACGAAATCTACGTCGGCTTTCCGATACATGTTGCCATAGGTAACTGACAGTCCAAACGCTGCCTTCCCAAAAGAGTAGGTTAGGTTGTGCACCGGTCCAGTAACCTTTAGAGTGACGCACACAGAATGTGAGCTGCTGAGTGGAACAGTGGGGAATTTGCCAAGGTAGAATGTGATCGGCCAGACAGTGCCGGAGGAATGTGCGTACATTACAACAGCTGGCCACAAAAGTTCATCCATCCCAGGGGTTCAGGAAAGTTGCGGAGGACTGTAAAACATAAATGGCAACCTTTATCTTGAGTTAAGGGGATTATCAGCGCAGAAAGGAGACATTTGTTGCGATATGTTAACATTTCGTTTACTTTCATCAGTCGCAAACGTGAAACATGCAAGTTATATATGACAGACAATTAGAGATAGACAGGGTATCTACACGCATACAATCACACCACGTATTGTCATCACCACCACGGCAAAAGTGGGTGCAGCAACCTATAGGGTTGCCGTGGTGGTTATGACAATACGTGGTGTGATTGTATGCGTGTCCATACCCTGTCTATCTCTAATTGTCTGTCATATAACTTGCATGTTTTACGTTTGCGACTGATGAAAGTGAACGAAATGTTAACATATCGCAACATGTCATCTTTCTGCGCCGATGAAGTTATTGAAGGGAACTCAGTGTTTTAAGAAGATCAGACAATTCACCGAGACCAATGTCCAGTAGTACTGTTGTCGGTAACTTCCAAGGCTACTTACCTGAATGACGAGGCTTTACAGGATGTCCCGAACTGTATGCAACGTCTGCACACGTCTTAACAGGACTTTGGGTAACCTGAGTCCGAGTTGGACGTATGCATACATATGTATACATACATATATTATATATATATACTAAAATGGGTGGACGGCAGACCTCATGTAAATTTATATATGTAAATATATTAGTACCAAACTTGACTCAACAATGCAGTAATGGGGAGTTTAAATAAACAACCACTCACAGAGAGATATGCCTGTGCATGCGACAGTGCAACGGAAACAAACGATAATTTGTCCAGTTAACATTAGTGGAATGATAGGCAGCGTTTTATTAGTACCCAGATACACGAACATGATACTCCCCGATAGGAAACAGGATGTAAGTAATGAAGTCTAATATCGTTCAATTGTTTCTGACTAATTTAGGGATTATGGGAATCAAATAAAGTTAGCATGCCAAGTAGTTGCGAACTGGTTTGAGCAATGTGGACCGACGAGCTGAATTAAATTCGAAATAACAAATACAAATACAGATGTATAAGTAAAATAAAAGTTAAATGTAATGTCAGAATTCACAGTGGCAATGACTTAGTGGGTGACTGTCATAGACGTTGACGCAACTACGGATGTAGCATTTCATTTCTCCGTAGCATTCGACAGCTTAAAGTATGTATAACTAATTTAACTTTGGGCAGTAAGCTTCGGGAATGCTCAGACTGAGTGGAATTAAGGCCATTTGCAGGATCGCAGTTTCCGTGTACTTCAGCAGAGTCCCCTCATCAATCACGGTAGTCTATAGTAGTTTCCCTCAGGGTTCTGTTCCTGGAATCCGGCCTTTTGTCATTTTCCGATGAAGCGCTCGACCTCGTAAGTCCTGAAATACTATCATATGTGAGGGATATCAAAATCTTCAGTGGCATTCACATCTTACGGAACGAAAGTTGCCGAAGCTTGATTTAACTATCACAACGTGATTGGCTGTCCGAGACGTTTAACTAACCGACGCCACTGAACGCTAAGTCTTACGAATGGAATACCAAGCGTGCATCAGTTATTTAGTGAGTGGCGCTAATCTGTGGGTCAAAACTGCAGACTCTTATTCAGAGATCAACCTTATTAGCGACCTCCCTCAATTCGCTAACTGTGGTGCGTTTATCCAGAGTCCCGCGTGTAGAATGAACCTGCTTAACCACCTGCCAGACCAATTCATTCCGGAGGCCTTTGAAATGTGTTGTCATTACCACTTGTCCCCACTTACCAATTAGCACCAAGACCAGCGTTCCTCCTTCCAGGCGGAGTATTATGTGGTAGAAAGGGCCCGACATATCGTCACAAATTTCGTGTACAAATTATCTCAAAAATCTTACCTATATAAGTCCCGTGCAGGGAATTAGCTCAGGTTTGACTAGTGACGAGCCCATGGAACCCGACATGACCCCGCGGGTTCCCACAAATTGGGTTTCACCCTAATCGCTGCATGTTTGCACTGATTTCACGCGCATCCTAATAATAATAATAATAATAATAATAATAATAATAATAATAATAATAATAATAATAATAATAATAATAATAATAATAATAATAGTACATTTCTCAACGCATCTGTGAGAAACACGCTCGGGGGAGCGTGATCAACGCACAGATTTTTAAGCATATACACATTTGAACACGGAATTTGATAGCTGTACAACGACTTTTCACAGTTGAGTCTCATCTAAATGCATAAATCAGCCACACTACTTATTGGTAATAATTGATTTGTTGCATCAATTGAGACTCTACAAGGTGCTCACCGGCCTAATGATCAAGGTCGTGCCAAAAAATGGATGGTTGGAGGATGGTGAGGGTGTATTGGCGAAGAATGTAGTCAATATTGCATGTAGATAGTCACGAAAAAATGTGCAGAAAATTTTACATGATGTGGGCGAGGTGGGGACCCATATACTTTCACGGGGAACGCATGGACCTTTCGACCGGACGTCATTTTTCGCTCAAATTCCTAAGAATTTCGAGGAGCTCGCGATATGTGCAACCATTGCGGAATGTTAAGTGTCCGGAGGAGGTGGGATGTTTTCTCGCGCTGGACATATCAGGGTAACCAAGAATGGAGAGCGGAATCATGCGATAAACGGGAGAACGTAAAACGGACTATGTGAGCTATGACGAACAATGGAACTTATGATATTCCGGCATGATCTTCTATGTGACGTTAGTGGCATTGTGTTAATTGATTAAATATATATCATAAGCAAACAGCTCTTGTCAGATAACGCGAGAATCGATCGATTATAAGCTTTTCTTGGTATACGATAACTGCCGGATTTAAAGGTTAACTAGCTCTGTGCGGCCGATATACAGAATCAGAACAATGTTTGACAATACCGAGAAGTTGCCTGGTGGTCTATCAGGGGAGAAAACGGAAGAGTTGCGAGTCAAGTTTATTATGCAGTCATGAGACGAACAGGTTGAGATATTTTTCCAAACGATTTTAGCATGCTCAGTTTTTGCATGGTGGTTTACAACACAGGCACGAGTTATCAATAAGTATGGGGTAAGGATGTACCAGGATGATTGGGTTGTTACTGACGCGCATGCATATTGACACCTATACGTGTTGACTATAGACATGTTTTCTCTTTCGCTGGCAAGTCCTGAAAGCGGTAGTTTCGGTCGGTTTGAGAGGTGCGTGACATAACATCACACAAAACCGGGGGTTTTCGTCAGATGATATTAGGTCCACTTTCAAAGATAACGTCCTCAGACAGGTAGAGCTTAAAAATGGACATGGTGATCGTCATTGTTAGGAAAGTTTCTAATTTTTGTTTGAATTGGTGTATAGTCTAACTGGATCTAATTGCATACTGAAGTTTGTTCCAAATGTAGGGATATTTCACTAAGAAAAACATTGAACGCAGTTTTTCCGGGATTTAAGAGCTGCCAGGGTGAAGTCCTCGTTTCTAAGGTTATACTTTGGCCTGTGTTGTAAGCTAGTCCCGAAGCTGATGGCAAATTTGTTGCCATAGACCAGATTATACATGAGTGAAAGGTCAAGCTTGGGTAGCCGTAACCAGAGAGGATCGAGTGCAAGCGTCCGGCAGCGTTCTCTGTAGCTCAGAGAAGATGGATAACCCAATAAGCTCTTCCTGAATGTAAATTGGAGGCTTTCCAGAGATAGCCTGTCAAACTTGCGCGGGTGGCCATCTACGAAGGTGCAGTACTCAAACTGGGGTCGTTCAAATAGTTCATAAGGGTGTAATCGTGCAGCAGGCAGGAAGAACGAGGGTTTAATGTAACCTATCGTCCTTCTGGTTTCGGCGACTAGGAACGATATATGTTCTGCGAAGTTGAATGATTTTGAGTAGCGTAAACCCAGGTCTCGTACTGAGTTGGCTGTTGATATGCTGTGACCGTCTAGCTTTATAGAGCTAGCCGGTATGTGACAACCATGCACAACAGTACTGGATTTCTTGGCCGAAAATTCCATCAACCAAGTTTGACACCAAATCTCTAATGACATGAGGTCCTTCCGTATATTTTCTAAACATGGATTTAAATTGCTGGAAGGGAAGCTGCAAACGAGTTTGACATCCTCAGCGAATAGGAATAGTTTGCCATGGTTGATAACTTCACATATATCACTTATATATATGAGAAAGAGTAACTGTCCCAGAACACTTCCTTGTATCACCCCACTAGTAACTGATCTGGGCGTTGAGCCATTGTCCCCTTTTTTCACTGGTTGCGTGCGGTCTGCGAGGTATGAAGAGGACCAACTAAGCAATGGATCACGTATACCAAAGGATGCCATTTTGAACAGAAGACGCTTATGAGGCACACGATTGAAAGCCTTCGCCATGTCCAACAGTATAATGATAATCGCCTCACCGGCGTCAGTAGATTCTGTCACATGGTTAAGAAATTCTAGCTGGCATGTCATGCAAGAACGCTTGTTAAGAAACCCATGCTGGGAGTAGTTTATAAGGTCTCGTGCTAACAGGAATTCGACCATGCGGCATTTTATTATCCCATCTAATATCCTAGAACAAATTGAAGTATGGTTAATGGGACGATAATTGCTGACTTCACGGTTGCTCATTAAAGGTGAACCAGCGGTGACCACCCCTTCTGCGCTAACACCACTACTTTCTTGCACCTAGTTGTAGCGCAAGAGACACGCTACTGAAAACAGCAGTGTGAGTTTCTCTTACTGGGGTATCTTAACAGAGGTTTAACAAACATACGTGAAAGATGTACATACTTGCAAATTCTTAGGTCTAATTTAGCCCCTTTGGTAAGGGTCCGCCGTTTAATCGAGCAGTTGTATAGTTGGCTAACCTCCAGTTTGTCCGGTACTTATCTGATCGACTACTCTCTGCTTGCTGGAGGTATGTCTTATGTTTGGTTTCTTCCTGCCGCAAGTCTTAAATATGCTTAGGACTTAAAACACCTCAATAGTTATTGCCTTGTTGAGTGAAATCACATTATTCTCATCTTTGCACTCTATACTTCCAACGTAATTCGACAAAACCACTTAGAAAGCACATAGGCAAACTTGACTCACTCCGGTTACATACGAAGCATTAGTTTTGACCCCTGAATTGTTTATCGCAACACGATCTCATGGCAGTTTGCTTATACTGTGTTTGAACGAGCCCACTACTAAGCACGACCAATTAGTCAACCGCTAAATAGCACCCGAACAACTCGGAGCCACAGTCCTCAAGACCCAAATCCACACGAATCCTAGTAACTATCCGGAACCTTAAACATACTAGTCGACTCTTTGCCTGCTGAAGACCGTTGACAAAAAGCAGTATTTAACCACTTCAGGATCCAATCGATCCCAGATGAGGAGTGAGCTCTCTTCAATTCTACTATGGTGTCGGACCCGTTAACCTGATCAGTGCGCACCAATCTACTGCGAACTTATAAATGAGCATCCCATAAGTGTCTCATTAACATATTGTCGTTGGCCACGTTCACTTCCAATTAATGTGTTCCGACCAAAATTAGCTAACGTAACAACATGCTATGTTGACCTGCTCTAGTTTGGATTGCACTACTGGTCACTATAAAGTAGTATCCAGCCGAACAACTGGTATGCAAACACTGTGCACTTGGTCAACTAACTCTCACTTAAATATTGATAATTGGGGGAAATGTTCTAAAAACGAAGCGTATGATTACTACCACACAAGACAGACATCACCATCACACTGTTAGTGTGATAGCTAAAATTCGTCCTCTCGTAATATTCGGGCAGTCGCTCTTACAGTATCTCGTGAAGCTTAACTGTCCATTCCCCAGTCGTCTGCTATCTGGAATATGCCCACTGAAATTCGACATCTTTCCAAACTGTCTGCCTGTAATATATTTCTCACCTTCATTTGAATCCAACAAACCTCCAAAGACGGTTCTCCTCAAAAGCGTTCGCATCCTTAGGGTAGTTTATAGGCCTCAACGTCACTTGACAGTTTCTCGACTTCCTTGTGAGGTAGTCCGTTCCCTAGGTAAACCAGCTGTTTCGGGTGGATTTCTCCTATGCATCGCCTACTACTGATAGTGCAGCGCCATATGAGCGGCCAAATGATGCTGTAAGAATTTCCCCAGCCCTTGCACATTCCACTCGTACAATTAACTAATCATATCTCTCAAACGTCTCCTTAATTTTGTTCAGCCGATAGCACACTAATCGAGCCAAATTTCTGTCATGGGCGAGAAATGTTTTCAAAAACGTTAACCCCTCGTCTCTCGGAATATAAGCATTCACTTTCTCCTTTTACAAAATAATTGGCTATAAATGAGGTTAGCTCACAAGATTGAATCGTTCGCTAAAGGTTCAAATTCACACGAATTACGCAAAACTTGTCGATCCAACAAATGCATACCCCGATATCCAACAGCAAAGAAGACACTCCATCTTCGAAGTGATTAACGAGAAGACGTAAAAGTTTGATTTAATAAGGTAATAACTGAGTTGGTATACAAGAAAATTGAACTTCTGACTTCAAATGTGAAAGATCATTGAAAATTGACGAAGGATGTTCCCTTGCAACAAAATCGACAGCTAAGCACCGCTCAGTAATGAGGGACGTCCAAACGAAACTGAGCCAATTCAAACGAGCGGTCATTAGTTGGGCAGGAACAAAACGGCTGTTCAAGCATCGAGGAATAATATGAATTATAAGTTGCAGAAAAGAATATAGAGGGAAAACGTCGAATTATGGAATTTAAAAATTTACAGGGCTCAGGCTAAATGACGGTTGGGGAAACGATAGCAGCAGTTGAAGTGAGAAAAAAGAGGAGTTATGCATTTTACCTAAGAGGGATAATAAAAGAAAGTATGGCCATCTTTCAATTCTAACTAAACCAAACACATGAACCTCAAGAATGAGGCAACAAGCAGCAACGGCTGAAATCTATCCGCAGGAAGTCGTTGGTATCCCGTTAATATGTGGGTTAGGAATATTATGAGTGATTGTGGACCGAATATTTTAGAAAGTATGAAATATGCATATTATGCTGTGCGCATTTATTTTGTTCCAATGCATGAAAGATTTTTATCAAGGACGCCAAGGAATTGCGTTAATGTAATAGCGAAAGAGATTGACGAGAAAGTTTTGTGATCTGGTAGATAGAAGGAATTAACAAAGAATGATTGATAAACATGCACCGTGTAAGTTGTAGATCATTTTTGTGAACTTTTGCGTTCGATATTCCTTGTAATAGGTGCCAACCGTTGATAAGTTTGAGTGTTTATGATCTTCCTCACGTGTGACTGGAAACTACTGAAATTTGGAGGCGCCGTGGGTAAGTAGATTAGGCTGCAGCCGATGACTTCTAAACCTAATGCAGACGAGAGCCGGCGTGATCTGCTTGGAGTGTATACTGCTCACTGTAATCGGGCGTAAGCTGCTTTGGCACTATCGCAGCAAAGGAATCGGCAAGCTTGGTCAGTTACATGACCACTAAGAAAAGGGAATTTTATGTTTTCAGAAAAGCAAAGAGGTTTAACGAAAAGAGAAGCATTGTATCGCATGAAGCTACCTGGGGTGACCCGTTTGATGGTCACCCTACGTGTACCCTACAGTCACAACTCCACGACCTAGAGTTGAACACGCTGACGTGTACGCTCGATGGTCAGCCTACGTGCATCCTATAATCACAAAGCCACGACTACAGTAATGACATGAAAATGATACTGAATTGTCGGAATACGTTTATTATACGCAAATGCTACCATTATCCGGAATATTCCGTCAGAATTCGGGGAGCCTCCTTGCTATTGATTCCGCTTCAGTGGAAGTCCTCTTCTTGCTATATATGCCG
>QNGE01007949.1:0-19856 GCA_008508345.1 Paragonimus westermani
AGTATACTGCTCACAACGAAACTGCCTGTTATACAACAAACGTGGTTTATTGGAGGCTTGCACAAACAGAACTATATGCGTCGATTGGGAAGGACTTAACTTTCACCTCTTTTGTGGCGACATTCAAATCAGTGGACTTCTTTAGATCTATCTACTGGCTGCCGAGGCATCAAGGGTGAGTTGTTGGTAGACTACTACGTTGCAACGTCATACTGGCACCCTACACTGCCTCTACAAAACTTGGGGCAACCACTACTCACGGCTGACCTCTTTGTGTCAGTCGCTGAAAACTTCTTATTCATGATTATTTCATTTAATGTGATGAGTCCAGATGGGATTCATCCCGTTTAAACGGGCGCCGGAGACTGGTATTCTCTCTAGACCATGAGACAAAGCAATGGCCATGCAAGAAGTGTGCTCATTTTTTGCCAGTTTCAAAGGAAGCCGAATACGGTTATCTATTTCTTTATGCTATTCTCATCGAATTCGCTCGATTTTCTAATTAACATCAGTGACCTTCCAGACGTCACTTTCGGCTACGCATTCCTCTTCGCCAGTCTTCTAATATTCTCGAATGCTTGTGACCCTAGTACGACAGAGACACACTCTGGCGTGACTGAGCGGCGGTGAGTGGATTTCGACCACCCTTTAGGTGACGCTATATGTACATACCTTTCACTCCGTAAGAACTCCCGTTATGTCATTTTGATTCTCTCCGTATTAATCGGAGTTGAAGACGTCGACTGAAATTCCACTAGAAGCAATTAACAGTTCAGGCAATGTACAAGCTTGACCGCACGCGTTTTTTTGAGTCATTTCCAGTCAATTTTATTACACTGTGTTCTACTTGGGTGATTTTCATACGGGAGCCAAACGACTATTGCACAGTTTTCCACACAGCCTTCACTGTAATGATAACGGTAACTTATGAAGTGTGGTTTTCGATTTCTTAATCGTCCAGCGACGAACCAACGTGTTTCTAACCAGCCAAATATTGTGGTCATAAAGATAGTGAGAGGAATACGCACAGTATTGCAAGCTAACAAACAACTCTGTCATCTACTGGACATGAGTTAACCAGATGACTCGGTGTGTTCAATCAAACTTCAGATATCATTGATATTTCGACGTTGTCAATCAAACTGTGAAGAAATTCCTGCGCATTCACATTGGCAGGTGAACTCAGGACAGAAACCGGTCAATAGATTCTCAGTTCTTTATCAATTGTCTTAGATGTCAACTAGAATAGAAGAAACACGCACGTGACGGAATTTTACGTTTCGCACAAAATCGTTTGTTGTAAACTGACGAACAACATGGAAACAAGAGCAGTGTGTTTGTCGAAACGCTTGAATGTGAAACTTCATTCAGGAACGGTTTATTGGAATCACGTTCTCTCTTGCGATCATATTGCCATACAATTTCAGTCAATTATTATTGATGATATACATATATGAGTGTGCAGTGCGCATCTACCAAGATAAATCCAAATTTGCTGAAACACTTCAAATCTCTGATTGGTTGAATAGTGTTCAGTCAGCATCCTTCAGTTACTGTTTGGAGTATTCACTGTAGTTTGATAATCCTATAAATAGGCATGTTAATAATGGCACTATTACCCGGGAATGTAGCGAAATGCTTACCCTGAACGAATGTCAGATGGGTGGTTCGAAATAAATGAGTTGGTCTACTGAACTCATTCGTCCCCTGCCGTATATCTAGAGCCGTCCCGATACAGGGCGATATTACTAATAATGTGGCCATCTCATGAACAATTCCAAACGGAAACGTTGTGGAAACATTAAGCCACGTCTATAAACAAAACACGCTATAGATACATAACAGTGCTGACGGTGAATGCAGAATATCTTGCGCTCTACTTATTGAGCACTACTGTTTCATAACTTTTGAAATAGAGGGATGATATCGTGTACCACACGTGCGAAGGTTTTATCACACAGCCCTGTGGATCAAGTCGGACACCACATTTCTTTTGCTAACATCCTCCATATTCTGCTTTGCTGGGTGAAATGGCTGGTGTCCAGATTGGAGTGCAGCAGAAGTAATCACTGAAGAACGAACATTAATCCAACAAGTGGATTAAACTGCTTTCATAAATATTATGTTGAAATTTTTGTAGTAAAGTCGAATCAATCCGTCCACTATGCACTGGAGATGGAGGACGGTATAACCTTTGTGAGTGCACCGGGTTTGAGGTTGGTTTAGATTAGCCGAGTATGTCGATATGACGAGTTAATTGTGTTCAGCTGGAATACACTGCCTCACTTTTTCTCGGATGATCGTAAATGCCGAACTGTACTCATTGATGGACATACAAAAGTGATTGGAACGCTATCTTTCCCAACGACAATGATTGAATGAAAGTTAACGTTGATGAACGAGATTAAGTTGCATCAACAAAACGATTGCTTAGCGATTCAACGATACATCGACTGCTTACTGCCGAGCTTACTGCAAGGCCAGCCGATATATTCAACACCGTCTCGGAGAATCTACAGACTACGCATGAGGCCAGCACACGGAAACTCTAGATGATGCGGCGGGGTGAGGTAACCCTGTGTCATTTCTATGGATTCGCAATATTACTCGAAAATATTGACCTACTATAGCCAACAGTGTTCCCACAGGCGACGTCAACATTAAATTCGACGACGGGTCAGAAGAACCAACAAACCATGCGGAACAAACCTCAAAAGCTGGAACACATCAAGATGGCGGAATACCAATCAGAGACGTGTGAAGTTGTACGGTGTATGGGAAGGGATATCAGTCGATGCGCTTTCCAAGTTTGTAATGAACAAACTTCATTTAATTGTGCACTTCAATATGTCAAGCCATATTTGACCAGTCTCCTTTAAGCACCTCTTCAGATGAAATCAATTTTTGTGATGCAGGTACCCCTTGCGTTTCGCAAATACATGGTGCGATCAGTATGGTTGAATGTGAGAGATATGCTACTGCGGCGACTAGTGTTTTTGGCGCACTTTAGATATTTCATTTTTGTGTGCCTCTGAAATGAGAAGAATCGTTCACCTCACAAACTGAAATCCCCTGAGGCATGTCAACCAACGGCGCATGGGAAAAATATTCTGAAACATGTTTCTCCTGCAAGCCTTGAATAGCACGAAAGTTATTGACGGTTACAGTGGTGTTGGTGACATTTCTGAACTTTTGGCACGATGGTCATCTATCTCCTTATGTGCGTCAATCACGTGAACGCCATATGGGACGCAGTTGTTTTTCATTCGAAAATCTAGCACAGGTAACGATAATCTAAAAGGTTCACAAGGGTTCATACTCAAAACGGAAAACATGAGGACACATCCTGTTACAATTTAGAACCACCTTAAACTGTGAGCCCTGACACGTAGTCGGCCATGGTAGAATGAGAACACGTGATGGCAATAGCGCGTAGCTTTATCGAACGCGAGTGAATCACATCAAAATAATAATGAGACATATATATGACAATTTTTTGAAAGATATGATAGTTTTCCGAACTGTGAACATACAATCAATAGCCGTAACAGCACACTGACAATAGTTCATTACAATGAATTTACAGTAGTTTGCAATAAAGTAATGAATTCAGTATGAATTAAAATTTGATCATTTCCAAAGACATTGAAACTAATGTGTGTTTATGTTGTTTTCTGGCTTATTTGTTTGAACCCCAATTCCTGCACCCGTATCATCATCCAGTGTATGCTGTTTTTCCTCAACCAGACGGTTTGGAATGTGACATTGCTCTTACGAAGGTGCAGGGAAACGTACAATACAGTTGGAAGAAAACTTAACCTGAATCATTGCCCATAAGAAAACATATCTAGTAATGACAACTGGAGAGTGAAATATACAATTGCTGGATAGAGCTGCAGAGAATATGGAGGTGCGAGTGTTCATACTGCCTCGGTCACAGGATTAGAAGTGGTCATTAAGAACGACTTCTACCGGCTCTTTAAGCGGCTGAACACCGAAATTCACTTCTACACCGGTTACTTGAAGCCAGGTCCAATAACTTGTCAAATGAGTTTCTCGGAAACTGTTTCGTCCTATCTGCTCTTCTAGGAATAGCTATTTCATGAGGCGCGTTGTGCTGTTCTAGAGTGTTTCGTGAAACAGAGGGGAGAGTATGATAAATCACTGATTAAGTCCGCCATTCACTAACGTTCATATACCGTGTGATGAGGTTAACAACTCAGACATATATACTTCGATCGTACTACAAGGAAGTCATTTCAGTTTCAACTGGAATTGACGTGGATGGTGTGTTTATAAAATGTATTTGGTTGCTTTTCATCGTGAGTCCAAATGCACATCAGGTTGTCTATGCTAAGGTCAATCAAGATTGTCATCTGACTCGGAGTTATCAGCAACTGTTCTGGTGTAGTTTAGCTTAGCTCATTTCAAACACCTTGAGACCTACAGGTAACGGAAGCTCCGGTAATTGTTCTAAGAGCGATTACCGTGGTAGGCAACGTTCCGCAGCGTGGTGTTTAAACGTGCGACTTTCTAATACAAATGTCTACGTTCATATATTGAATGGTACAGATTTGTGTGAATAGACAACGGAAATCCGTATTTTTCTGAAGCATTTGTATTCACAGTAGCCTATTGCATGTGAAGGATACTGAACATTCATGCGTAACGGTTTGAATCACGTGGGCACTTTCAGTATAAGTGTGAGGGAAATGGCAGGACATTTTGTCCTAGGTGGTATCTTCAGAAATCATTTGATAACATGCGACAGCACGCAATTGATTAAGACATGGTCCATCTATTCAGACGCTTATGATGCTGAATCCCGTCGTGAAAATTGTCTCAAGAGCTGAATTTAATATCAACAATCGTGTCTAGTAAGGCAAATCATATTTATTTCTCCGGTCATATTGAGTAGATTCTTCAGAATTTGGTCATCAAACCGTTTGGTTCAGAATACCGAATATATATCATAACTTTGTTGCAATGTGCTGGAAAACTGTGTAGAATCACAAACTAATTCGATTACGAATTCGACAGAGTGGCAGTAAAAGTGATCCGATTTCTAACTGCCATGGCTTGATGACGGCCATGCGCATATTGGGTGCATCTTACAGAGAGAAAGAGCAAAACTATATCTGCACCCTCACGTATGTAACGTCCTTCATCAACTGGATACCAACGGAAGTAAATCAAAACTGGATTGAGTAGTGTATGCAGTGATACGCGAA
The DNA here is from genome assembly GCA_008508345.1 of Paragonimus westermani. NCBI lineage: Eukaryota > Metazoa > Platyhelminthes > Trematoda > Plagiorchiida > Troglotrematidae > Paragonimus > Paragonimus westermani. The sequence continues at coordinate 5,232 of QNGE01007949.1, forward strand.
TAAATCGTAGTTTGTTAACACTTTGTTGATATTCATTTCTTCACGGATGATGCATACTGAAAAGATAGCCGAAAAGTTGGAAAATTGCGTGAATTTCGACAATTTGGATAGGCTTGAAGAGTTAGAAAATAACCTATATTTTCCCACCGCCAAAACGCACCATTCCTAACCGACGGAGCAAGACAATTAAAAGGGTTTGAGGCCAGTCGAGTGATTCATGGTAATTTCAGTTCAAGACAGCTACGTTGACAAAAAACAGAAAAGTGTTCGAAACCAGTACAATTCAGGTTAAAAAAACGGAGTTCTTGGTAGAAAGTAGTTTTCTAACCCGCTTCAGTCCAATAAGATTGGTCCGATGATATATTAGTCTACACCATTTTAAATGTGGTTTGCTCATCCGGCTGAATTAAGCCTGACCGATTTGCACGTGAAAAACGGTTTGTTGTTGTCACCTTGCTGCATAGAGTTCGGTTACAATTATTGTAAAATAGCTGCCCACGATTAAGCGTTTCAGGATAAACACGTAGGGCTGCGTATCAAATGGAATGAAACTGCCAATGAGCAAATGGTTTATATTGCGCTGACCTGAAAAGGTACATTTTATAACACCGCGTTTCGTGTCTCGTTCGTCGGAGAAACGGTAAAAACTCATTCATTGAAAACATGCGTACAATAGAACCCACCAAAATGACGAACTGATTGAACTTTTTCCACTTCGACAGAAACTCAGATTGCGTTTGCTCATTACATCATGAAACACTCATCTTCAGTCTGAACAATGCTAAATATACCACTTCACTGTTACGTGGAAGCTGCAATTGGATGGGTTGCATCGGTGGTCGTGTGTCAAGATTAATACACGTGACCGTCATATCTACTGACAGTGTAGCACTGGAGCACACGGCAGACTGCACACCTACAGAAAGTGCCAACCAAATGCCCTCAACTTAACTCAATAAATGATTACGGATGAATCGACTAGTTTGTGACCCCTCTGAGCACATCCTTCTAAAATTTTGACGTCCTCGTATTATTACGGCTATCACAGCTGTGCCTAAAACAATATCTATTTCACGGCGAAAAAAACTAGTTTACCGCCTCCCGTTAAGCGGCAACTCACTCAAGAATTGTTGTGACCAAGCTTCCAACCCCGAATACGGCGTGCTCCAGTTATCTGGTCGTCACTTCTGATCCTAACATCCACATCAATGTTTTAGGGACCAATTTCCGCTGCACGTATTTTCTCATATACGTATTGGCCCAAAATGAAATATCAGAGCAATGTCAGTTTATGGTTTATGTTTTGTTAACTGCAGAAATCGGCATCTCGTGGTGGACTGTACCGTGTCATGTCAAGGGATGTTGAAATGAAGGCACGCGGAATTGAGGGGATTACAGTGTTTCTGCACCCCCTATTAGGTGCAAAATTGACCAAGATGATGCAGTTCCCTATCAGCCGATGCTTACTGCTTGAAGACGGAGCAATGTCAGTAAGAAAGATGCTTTTCGGATTTTCTACCGAGTGCCAAGGAATCGATCAAAAATGGTGAGATTTCGAATGTTGACCGTTGCCGAAGCCATCAGCATCCGATTGCGCAACCCTGACCTCTGCGCTCAGAAAAAGTCCGTGCGGACACTCAACCTCCCCTGGCCCACAATCAGTCAAGCCCATGATCTGATAACAAACACGTCGTCCTTAACCTATATTTACCGTTTTTCTAACTCACACTAGTCACTTTTTTTCTCATATTTATTGTGTTGTAATTAGCATGATGATCAAACACAGAAAACAAGTCTTGTTCGCTACTCTGTCGTTCGCAATAAAAGTGGTTTTTTCACAAATGTTATCGAATAATTAATACCAAGTGAAGAGAACAAACCCGAACCAATAAGGCAATGAATTTGCATTTCGCAAATCCTATTACTGCAGTTTCAATGTCAAATCAGGTAAGGCCAGGAACTCAAACTTCGAGAGACTCTGAGCCAACCACAGCAACTCATATTGCGCAGCAGGCCAAGTTTTATGGTGATGCTTGCAAAACAGGCTGTATTTTTTCGTGGGGTTGTTGTTGACAACAAGAAGAAAACAGATATGAGAAAAAATCAAGTATGCCATAACTGCTCTGCAACCTGTTCCACAATTAGAGCAATTGATTGTTTGGAAAGCACGCCAGATTACTGAACAACTTGCCACATACGTTATAACAAGCCTGAATCGTCGCATAGAAAAGCACAACCATACTCCTACCCATTGAGTTAATACGGTCAAATCACTTGGTGGGGGAAAAGCTTCGAATGAACATAAGATGTGCGATCTAACATTCATTTCACTTTGCGGTACTAAATGCAGTTGCATATTGTTGTTGACACACAACACATCGACCTGTTAACTCAGTAGGCCAACCTCTCGATCACCTGGCAGGCATACCACCTGTGCATACACTAGTTCAAACAGTGACTTCTTTGTTCTCTGTGGAGATCAGAGTTGGCCCAGGAAATCAATGGTAATGTTTCCTTCCAGCTTCCTCCATTCGCCACTCAACCACTTTCCGACTGTGTGATTGTTTTTTCCCGTCAGTCCGCTTTACCTAGGATGGCGTGGTTTTGTGCGGATTTTCTTGGTGATCAAGCTGTCCTGACAGTCGCGAAACCCTCCAACTTTGAAGCACGCGTCAATGGTGTGGCAATGTGCGTTGCAGTATTTCGTGACTCGCAACGCTGTATTCCATCATCGCCCGGTACACGGTGTTTGCAAGCAGTTCGGGCATATCAGTTGCTTCGAAACATCTTGTGAACCGATGCGCTGGTTTCCGAAAGTGGTCAGTGAAAAGTGTTCTATCACGTCCACAGACAATAATTCCCCAATATCGCTGACCGGGACTAGTTGTGTGGGATGTTGACTCAAGTGGGTACTGTCCTTTAGCAGACAGCACTGCTGGCACGCTCAGCACCTCCCAGATCAATGTGTTTATCATCCGTGCTGCTTGCGACTTTCCGGGATCGTTATCCAGTTCAACATTGCCAAGTCTGATCACGTCCTTCTAGACTTCAACCATGGTTTGCGTTCGAGGAAGCAAATCAGGGACACAGGTACCTTATCCAGCAACATAGAAGATTGTAACGTAAAACCTCTGCAGTTGTTCAACAATTCAGCTTTCTTTGGGGGTCTTATGCTAATTTAATCCACTCCAACGGCTTGCTGTCGGTCTCCACATGAAAGCGTCGGCCAAGCACGTATGGTCTCTATTTTTCCAAGGCCCACATCGTCGTCAAACGCTCCTTTTCTGTCGTCAAATATTTCGGTTCAGCATGTAGTACTACATGAATGATATATTATATAATACCGCCTTACTGTTTCAGTACACCTCCGACACCCACATCACGCACATCCGTTATGATAGCGCAGCTCATATCAGTTACCGGTAATTTCAGGGCCAGCCCTCCCTCCTTCAACGAGTGTTCGATTCTAACAAGCACCTGGTTGAGTCTTTCTGGCCAGTGGAGCTTACAATCCTTCTTCGGTATTTCGTAAAGTGGGTTTGCGAGGACAGCGAGGTTTCGATGAGTCGGTTGTGGAACCCAACATGACTAAAAAGCTGCCGCTACGTCCTCTTCGATGTTGGGAGTCCTCGTCAACAAAGCAGGAAAATAGAACCGGTCAACAGCCACCTCAGTGACATCCTCCTCCAGCCTGTTCCCACTAGACGTTTAATTTCCCGCTGCAGGTGTAGTGAAATTCTTTTGGAGCAGAGTGTTCGAACTCGTTTTGGCTGGATGAGAATTTCATGTTCACTTCAGTCAAAACAGCCTTACGCAGTGCACACATCCGGGAACTTACTCATCATTTCATTCAGCAGCCTGTTGTTACAAGTCTACGTCACTATGGGAGCATTCGATTCAATCTGTCTAAACAGGGGTTTGTGCTCTCTTAACAATGGGACCATCAATCAAGGCTACAGCAAGATTAAAGATGTCCGCTCCTGTTATAGTCTGATGTGCATCGGCAGGAGTGTCGAAAGGTGGTTTGAATACCTGATCACCGATTCGGACATCACATTCTGCCAGACAATTACCTTTGAGAATAAGTACTTCGATTACTTGGAAGACCACCGCACACGACTGAACCACCCTCTCTGGCCTTGACCCAATCAGTAAGGACGTCTCCCAGGTATCCGTCTCAACAACAGCACAACAATCAATGGGACTTTTATTTAAGTATGGCTTTTTCTAGCCAATTCGACCAGTGGTCAAGTCTTCCACATACGTAGCATGCGTTCCTAAACTTTTCCATCCTATTCTCTGCCATCGAAACCTTGTCACAGTACCCGTTTCTGCGAGAGACGCACGAAGATGGCGTAAAGATTGTTTACTCTGGAAACCAACACAGCGTATGCAATTCAACACGAAAAACACAAGCACAACCATTTGCATATGACTGTGATCCCAGGACGTTATTGTTGCAACGATTGTCAGTGTCTGTCTGAGAGTGCTTGTTGTGCTGGAAGGTAAATTACTTTTCCTTCTCTTCCTATATAGAAGTTTGCTTTTTCCTCATGGTTGTGTGGCAGTAAAGAATGAGTGTGAACCAATAATGTATTGCTGTCTATGATGATGTTGATGATGGCTCAGAGAAAATCTGATATTTAGAGGGGAACGTCAGCCAGGTGAGAGGCACATTGCATAGCATCTGAGCAGCTAGTTAAGTCAGAAGTTTATCGTGCATTTCACGGGTGTTGTAGGTTTGTTTTAGTTTACCTTGGTTGCTTACTTCTATGATGTTGATTTGCTGTGCGTTTCTCAATCGCAGAACATTGCCCTCCTTGCCATTTCTTGCGCATGCATCGCGAATATCACGGTTTTGCCTCAGAATTCACCCAAGTCTCGTGTGCTTGCTCAAGTGTCTTGGGCGCACGTCAGTCGGTCAACCACGACTTGCAGCAACTCAAGGTGTGTTCACTGAAATAGAACGAGAAGGATTCACTGAGCAAACGACATTTGAAATGAAAATTAAACGGCCGAATAACTTGCCGTAATTTGATTGCCCTATGTCCGCCGTGTCATGGGTAAAAATCCAATGTAATTGCGACAAGCGGTGATGTGCTTCAATTAATGACACTCACGGTCTGAGTGAGTTCAGTCACAATGCTGAATGATTTTGCAGAGAATTTATTGCACACTATTATGTGTTTTGTTGGGTTGTAGACAGCTAGCAACATACAATGGTGGACTACTCATAAATCTGTCACAACTAATGATCAGTGGAGAAATGTGCAGCCAAACCATTTTCTGTCTGTTTCAGATGTGAAATTAACTAAGTAGTTAGAAATGCGAATAATGCTGTGAAATATGTCATTATAGGTATAAAAAGCTTGCTGCTGAACGCACCGACCGAACACCACATTTATTCGCAGGTGTTTGAACGCCGACATCATTCGAACCTGTTCACCCCATCTTGACAACACTCGTTTCAATCCACTAACTAAGGATGATGTGGCAATTATAATCTGTGCAAACATGACGTCCTTATGATAAAATGTGTGAGTCTACTTGATGTACATATATTACGGAATTCACATCTGACAGAACCTTTCAGCTAGTGCACATTACCTGTAGAGGTACTCGTTTTGAAACCAAACCAAACATAAACAGCTTCCTCGGGACACAAATCAATCCGAGTGTTCACGGTGCACGCTGATAATCGTCAAACAAACGTTGTTCAGTACTGTATGTTATGAACCATTCTAAACTAGTCCGACATCCTGGTACACCCCACCGGAATATAAGCAACGGCTCACTGTGAATCTCACAAAATTGTTCCGTGCATTCGCATTTCACCTGAAGAGACTTCTGTCTTACGTCCTTCAAGCCAATGAGACAGAATGATGAAAAAGGGGACAAATTAATGAGATGGGTGGCCCCGTTGACGTGCATATCACCTCGATGGAGGGCTTTCTTATTCAGATATGAATTTAATGTAGTACGCTCAAAAGTATTTGCCACACACCTTGACGCCGCTCCATTGTTTCTCTCAAGAGTTCGTTGAATGATTCATAATGACAAACAACAGTGTTAGCGTTGGGTCGGTTTCTCGATAAACATAATTCCAGTTTCACAGTGGACCATATGCGATCATGATGTCAAGTTTTCTCATTAATATCATGTACAATTTATTTGGCGGTGTATGTTTGATACGCTACGAAAATTAGTTTATTTCTTATATGATTACGCGCGTTACTTTCAATTCCTTGGGCGCTCACGACAAAATGGTTTGTCAACTCACGTGCATTTCGACCAGGGAAGCAATTTCTGCACGTTCCTTCTCCATATATAGAGTGTTGCATGGGGAGTTTTACCAACGTTGAATACAAAGTTGCCGTAAACGAGTTTGCAGACAAATGCACAACAAAGTACCGAATCGAGAACCCGCTAAATAACCAAGACTCATGCGTTGTGTATACACTTCTATATGTCTCAGGAATGTCTGGACTTTTGTTTGGCCCATCCACTTGACCTTACTTTGTTACTAGTCACGAACCTAATAAACATGAACGGGCTTGTTACCATGCTATTTTCGGGCTGAGTGACATAGGGAAACTGTTTTAGTGCCAATTATGCCCTCTTTTGCTACGGTATCCTCGGGAAGGAGATTTGGTTGGGAAGAGTTTAAATTACCGCGTATACTCCGCGCTTCATCGTGTTGTCGTCCGTGGTATCACTAACCGTTGTTCTGTTCTGTTGGCGCGCTCGTAGCCCATAGATCTAGTTACAAAACTCTTATGAAGCTTGTTATGGTGAATTAGTAGAGAAAGACCACATTCAGACGTTTCTCCCAACCACAAAAACCAGCACTGCCAGAAGATTAAGCTTTTGACTTGCAAAGTTATCCAACAAAACACCGTGCCGATATATCTGCTTTATTAAAGTGAAACCATCAGAATACTTCTGCGACTACCCTTCATAGTGATCAGCTTCCCGAGCACTGAACACGCCTTCAATCACCCTTACGGTAGTGTTTGGATAAGAACTGTTTAGTGAACACGTATAAACTGATCACTTAAAATCATGCACTTGATGCTGGCAATTTGTGTCAAATAATCACGCACAGTTCTTGCGAAAGAAATTGTAAATAAATGGACGTTTGTTAGCAGGCCACCAATCGAATTGAATAAATGCGATTAGTTACATGGAACTTTCATTTAATAAAATTTTCCAATATTTGATCAAACAAACGAAACCTGGACCACTGGCATGTGCAATTTGGAATTACACAAGTTGTGGTGAGTCTTGTCTTCCATGCATTCGAGTCAGTTTTACAGTGAAACTATCTTTACAAACAGTGGCGGGTTTCAGAACTTTCCTTAAAACATGAATGGCATGACATGCTATAAACAAATCTGCACTGTCCTGAGGAGCTTATTGAGAGGCATGAAGTGGCTATTGAGGTCACGCCATCTCCCTGACTGATTTTATACAGCCAGCTGCGACGGCTGTCATGTGTAAGTTGAAACTTCTGCAAAACCACCCGTGTGACTCACTTTTGGTAAACCTACACTCAATAACCAAAAGGAGTGTATCTGCCAGAGGCACTTCTCTGTGGCCATGAAACCGTATTTAACGCCTGTGAGCACTTGATTACGACAAGCGTAAACCTGTTAAAAATGCCGAGGAAACTAACACGAACGGTGCACATGACATCTGATATATACATAGAATTTTCGTGACAGTCTTCCAGCTTTCACTTCGACGGTTTGACTTTTACACTGAAACAATATCTTAAAATGATCCAGACATAACACTGTGCACTAAACTCGCAGATGCTTATTAAGCACACCGCTTCGTTTCTTACTCACTTTTTTCTTAAAATGTTAACTGGCATCCAGCTATAAGGTTGTCGACGACAGGAGACTTTACCCCCTTATCAAGTGACAAATGTCCATGAGCGATCGAACAGCAATCACAAAATTAACTGTATATTCAGACGATTACAAGAAGCACACTTGTAAGGTGAGAAATGCAAACGTAAACTCTTGCTATTGCTTATTATTTACTTGTTGGACAGATCCACTTTGAAAGAACGATGCACTCAACAAGAACACACATGGTTTATGATACAGTAGGTTTATATGGTACACTCTGATTCATACCAGCGTGTACGCGGATGACTTTCCTGGCCTTATCTGAAGTATCATTATGGAGATCACTCGCTCAGATTGAGTCCACACCTGTGTTTTTCACCTATTTCTGATACAGACTTGATTCTGATTGTCACAAAGGACGAGGACACGCTACCTGACTTACACTACCACTGGCTGACTGTTTAATTAATAAGCGACATTGAGAATTTCTGTCAGATTATCATAAATTTGTCGTAAACATATACTGTTTTCCTTCGTTACTTGCACTTCAGTATGTCCTAGATTTCATACAGTGATTTATGACAGAACATAAGCAGCACTCACACAACCGATTTATTTGGCCTGATAGACTGGTTGTTAGCTACTGAGGAAATCCTGCATACGACAATTTCAACCGTAACCAACCAAAATATTAAACTTCCGTATGTGGAATACAGGAGCACCATATGTCAGCCTTATCACAGACTCAGAAAAGACAAGAATTTCGTCTCACTTACTGTGGAAATTATTTCCATCTTTAGCACCATTTCGATTGCAATTTCCTTGGCTCAGGTTGAAAAATTGCGTAGATAGCAAAACGAATCAAAACTAAAATCATGACAATAGCGCATACCATGCGGATTGTTCATGTATTTGTTGGTACGACAGTTACCAGCTGTTAAAAATGTGTCCTTTACTATGTTACCAGTTCCTAGATATTTTAGTTCATTATGATAAAATACCATTCACTTTCACGTGTTGATTCAGCTTCCGAAATAACATTTTTCCGGTCACAACCAAGTTGATTTATTGAAGCGGAAGAGTGCAATAAGCAATTATGACTAATTAACCGACTACTGATGTCGATAAAAGTAGCAAAACGTGGGTGGCAAGTTTATCCAATTACGAAAGCACGACTACCACTACTTGGCACTGGTTCATTTTAACCTTGGCAACTGCCGTACTGGCTTGTGTTTTCTGTTGACCCTCTGAAACATCGCAATCAAGGGTTATTAATCTGTATTAATATGCGTTATGCTGTGTTGTACTAACAACGTTTAGCAGATCGCAAAGAAATTTAATGTACCTAATGACAAATAAATTTCTACTCATGTCAATGCTTATGTTCTAAAAGATTATCCGATGATTCTACAACCACTGCCTGTTCAACTTATAAACAACCATTCAAACGAAGGCAAAAAATATCCTTCACTATCACACGGGGAGTATGACACTCCACCCTGCTCAAATAATCGGTAAGATAACGCCGAATTCAATTGAAAAAATCATTTTTCGTGGAAAGTGACTTGTCCACTAGTTAAATGTCTTTTAGCGAAGGGTATCAATGACAAAATTGCAGTTTTCAAAACTATTGTTTCGTTACGCCGCAGGAGTTTTCTAAAGCGTTACGCCGCCGCTCACGCTGAAGCCAGTTTTCAGAATTGCTCATGTCAGGGCTTAAACACATTTTAAGTCGTTTGATGAGAAGGCCGTCAAAGCAGTCTAATGATTAAAGGACACAGGTGGTTGAAAATGTGCGCAAATACACATGGCAACTTTGGGGACACAGAGAATGATGAGATAAAAATTACTTGATCTTAGTGGGTAAGTAAACATAGAGATACAAACGGAAATACTGAAAAATACCAAGAATGAATATTTGCAAAGAAATTTAGTATTGCTTGCATGTGTCTTCTTGATTTCCAACAAATAACTACACATATCGACATGTCGAAAACAATCCAAGTTCCTGATGTCATTGTGTTGATATCAGATATTAAACGGAACTTTGGAGCAAGCGACCAATTAATGTAATTTGTACACTGGTGACAGAAAACTAGAAGTAATGTCACATTGAAACTCTAAGAAAAAATTGACTGCAGAACATATTCTGATGAAAACCTAAGAAATGCTTAAAACCAGTGCGGTGTCCACGTTAGTTCCACCATCCAGCATATAGTTTTCACTCCCAACCCGGTCTACCGAACTATGACATAGCTCTTATGGAACTTCAAGAACGCATACCATTCATTTGGGACAGAACTACACCTGCATCATTACCCATAAGCAAACGTAGCAAGCAGTGGCCTTTGACAGGCAGGAAATATACATTTGTTGGATATGGCTGCAAAAACGTGGAGGCGGTGTTGTAGATACTGTCTCATTTGCAAAATTAAAGGTGATAAACGACCAGACCTGTGATCTGTTCTGCAACGAAGTGGGCATTGTGCACAAATTCTGTGCTGGTTAATTCAACTCAGGTATAAGCACATGTTCATTAGGTATAATCTGGTACACTTTCCGTACAACACGTAGAGCTTAATTCATTTTCAGTTAGCACAATCTGTTTTTTCGTGAATCGCCCTACCATAAACTATTTTAGTGTTGCACAATATTTCGTTATCTAATGAAAATCATCTATTGGTTTAGTGATTAAAGTCATTTACAAACTTATGTACACCTTGTAGCGCCTTTTCTATTTATTTATCAACACCTACTGAAGTTTCCATTTTTAACCACCCGTATTGTGAATAGTGTGTATGCAAAACGATTCGACTAAACTGTTATAGATTTTATTGCCAGCCAAAGTGCATATCAGTTTGTCTATGCGAGGGTCGGTCATAATTTTCGGCCAACTGTATATAATCAATTATCATTCTGGTGCTTTATGCATTTATTCGCTCTGACCGATTTGAAAATTATGGTTGAGGAGTCTTTTTCGTCAGCTTATATATATATATATATATACTTGCAAAAGTTAGCACCAGTCGACAATACAATGTTTACCGGAACACATCCTTACTACAATTGTTCACGTTCTTATTTTGAATAAAATAATGTAAATCGCTCTACGCTGGCGACGAAAAACCTGTATTTTTTCGAAGCGCCTACACTTGCAGTCGTTAACTGCGTATATAGCACATTGAAAAATCACGCATTACTGTGAGAATCGCTTCGTTATTTTTAGTCTAAGTGCATAGAAACCGCAAAACATTTCATTTGAACAAATGATATTTGACGATCTTGTCACTTAGTATAACTTGCGTTTCTCAAACACAAGTGATAAGGAAATAAATCGCGGTTGGTTAGCGGTTTGCCGTTATCTATACTTCCAACATTTATAAGTAGTAAAGTGATTTCCGGAAGGCAAATAAAAACGTGTGGCGTTTTCCGGTTGGAACAGGCATGAGAGGTCAGAATATGATAGCATTGAGACGACTGTGGCAGTATGTGGGTCTACAACACTATGCTCATAACACATCCTTCCAGTTCGAATAAACATGGTGCAGTCGCATTTGTGAGACAAATTTTGACCATGACTGCAAGTTAAATTCCACTCATAGTTTCCGGATGGGTGAGTGTTAGATCAAAGACAGCTCATGACTTCGCGTGTTCTGACTTTGTAAATCAACGCGCAGTATATAGAATGTGTGTGTGCACACCACACAATTCATTGTTAAACATTGGAGAAACAGACGTAAGCTCACTATCGCTTTAGTAACTAATGTTTGCCTCAGGCATACCCTGACATCAATGAGACACAGGAAGTACAACAAAATAATGCTTGTCTAAGTGGAGTGAATGGGGTTTAATAAAATACAGCTCGACACTACTGTTGTTCAAAGTGAGTAGGAAGGTTAACGAACTGTTTGATAGGATGATACCGCTAAATCTCAAGCCACTACAGAGACGTGAAACGAGATGAGGTGCCATATAAGGTGAGCGTAAACTTTTTATACACAATCTTGCGACGTATAAGGAATTGAGATGTGAGCGTATGGCAACAGAGAGCAGGCGCACACATACATACCTAACGACACTGCCGGATATAGTTTATATGGATTTCCGTATGACTTGTCTAATCAGTGGGGCTGACGTGACAGAAATAATCTACACATGATGGAAACCTCTCTTGAGGTGACGCATTTGGTCTGATCGTTGAAAATGGATACACCTAATGACGATCTATTGAACAAACGGCACCGGAAACAAAACTGAATGATCAACTTACTTAGGCCGCACCACACCTAACATCTCGCTACGGTTTGAGTGCAATGTGCTCGGCTTTTTATGGGTACAACTCTCCTTTATTTGTGATAAACAGCAGGGCGATTCAAATAAGTTGCTTGCCTTGCAGAAGTTCGCTCAAATTGCAGATTCGGATCGAGTCTAAATTATCGTGTGCTATTGATAAGTTGCGGACGTATGACGGTGAGTCATGGCAAAATACTTACAGACGCTTCACAGCTAATAATCGGTGAATAAACGTTCAGGACGAAGGAATATTCTGTCACACTTGAAAACAGAACAGTCTACTTGATAAGAACAATCTGTTGAGAGATATACGTCAGTACAAATGTGTTAAAAAATACGTCCGGAAACTGTCGGTGTTTTCGACTCAATGGATGGTGGTTCACACTGGAGTCACCGGGAGTTTAAACGGTTGAAGTGTTTGGAAAGTCAAGTAGGCAGTATGTGCACCGGCAACTATTCCTTGGCGGTTGCGCGAATCTTCGGAGAACAGTGAACAAGGTGGTATCCACATGACATTCAATTCTTGCCAGATTCTGAGGGCGTCAGATATGAAACAACATTTGCCGTCAACATGTCGTTGAGAAGAGCCGTTAAGTAGAAAGCGATTTCAGCTGTTAGAAATGAAATCACAAAGTCATCCATGTATTCGGTTAGATTGCAGTCTGTTGACTGCTTCTAAGCATGAAGGCGATTTGCTTAACTATGTTGATATTACATGGTCACAAGTAACTAGACGCTATTCTAAGAAAAAACCAGTACCAAGCGTAATAGGCTGAACCGGTTATTGCTGATGATATACGGACGCAGAGTATTATGCAGTAAAATAGAAGCTGTGTCCGCGGATTTCAGATACGCTGTGGGCATAAGCAAAGAATGCGAATGCTAGAGCACAAGGAAACGCGGTGGGCGCATGGAATACATACAATAACAATGTTGATACTAACTCGTGTTGTCTCTCACAGCATGTTTAATCAGTGTGGCTGAAGTGGCATTAGTCACCCAGAAGTGAACTAAACTTTTCATAAACGCACCCATTCAGTTACACGTGTAAACATACTAGACATTGAATATGTGCAGGTTGTCTGAATACCAACATTTATTTAGCTTCAGATTTAGGAGCAGTCATTCGAGAAGTTAATAGACTTTCAAATAGAAGGCGGCGTTTTCCAAGAACTAATGACTGTATGGTATCAGAGTATTTGTAAGTTCACTGATGAGTGATAGGGGATTTGGTTTATTTTCAAGTTGAATATCACCCACAGCTGAATGCAACCTTCGAATTCACATAGGATTTGCAGCCAGTCTGTTCCCAAAACAAGCAGTAGGCCCGAGTTTCGCTCTCATTAAAGCTCGTCAGTAGTGCGTATCCCTGCCACGGCCGGGATTTGAACTCCGGCCATACCAATTATGAGGCAACCGTGTTGACCACTGCGCCACTGACCTCACATTAGGCACGACCGAATTATCAGTTTATACTTCTCGGATGGTCAGTTTCCCACTTCGACTCGTCTGAATTATAGATGTAACGATTAATATAAAATTTTGTTGCGTGAATACTACCATCAGATTTACCTAGTCAAAATTATTCGGCAAACCGACCGTCACTGATAATGGTGCTCATAATTAGAACGTCTCGCCCTCTCACGCGTCCTATCACTTGACAAGCTGACTTGTCTAAGTGACGCTCATTGCCCCAACCTGCATATGCCTGTTCACCGGCCCGAGACAGCTCTCTTCCATACCCGAGCGCACGTACGCGCGTGGTCACCATCTGCGCAATGAGCCAATTGGAACGCTCCAATTGGATGTGATTCCGTGCGGTCGATACACAGGCATGCATGACGCGGTCGGACCCGGATCGGAACACAACTGGACCAGACAACTGAACGACAACAACGGACTGCCAACTGAACAGGACAGGACACGGTCCAGACGAGCGCTACTGCATTAAGCTTGTACACCAAAATCCCAACAATAAAGATCCAATCCATTGACTTGACCTTTCCATTGACTATCTTTGAGATATCGTTATTTGTTAGTGCGTACTCAAGCTATCACGGTTAAGAGTTCCACTATAAATTGGTGCCGCGACCCGTTTCTGGATCAATTCTCCGTCTCACATTTGCGCCGCAAATTCACTCTGGGATCTAGTCGCTTAGCATTTCTCCAGCGCGCATTGTTTGTCATCATTCACCATCCGTCCATCACTAGCTGTAGAGCAGAATCTCACTGATGACAGCAACGTTGAGGACCTATTCATGTCACCACTATCAGTCAAACTTCCCATTTTCTGGCAATCACACCCAGCCCTTTGGTTCTTGCAGATTGAATCGATTTTTCGCAAACATCGTATAACCAAACAGACCACTATGTTTGATTATGTGGTTGCTGAACTCCAGCCAGAAACTATGCACGAAGTTCGAGACATTATTGTCAATCCCGACACTCTTACTCCATATGCTGTTCTGAAACGGGA
>QNGE01007950.1:0-19853 GCA_008508345.1 Paragonimus westermani
CCGGACTAGTTGGACCTCCCACCCATAACCCTTGTACTAACCGAGAAAATCGTTGACAATCGACTAGTGATCAGGCGGATAGACCAGTTAACACAACCGGGGAGCAGTCACTTATCGATCCAGGACTGCCGTGCATTCACCTACCGAGGCCGAAGGATGCCATCGCACTAACCGACTCGTGCCTTCACACATGCGCGTAACACTGGTGAAAGTGCTCACTGTACAAAAGCGACGCGTTCATTTTGATACAAACGATGAGATTCACGTAAGCAGTAGGGAGCTGACTAGTGCTAATCCAGTGGTCTCCCTGTCAATCGTACATTGGATAACTCCCCAAAGCCACCGTACTCTGAGCATTGTCAAGCTCTCTATTAAAGGTCGACTACCGTTAAGTTCTGTAGCCTTTCTTCATGGCTCTGATGGAGCAAAGCATGGGTGAATGGTATTAGCAGATAAATGTGACGTAGTCACCTGACGATGCTGCAAATAACAGACAGATCAACGTATTCGCAAGTTAAGTAAATGTTGCATAGCACAGGTGTACCATAACCGGCTGTTTTAATTTGTTCCAGTATTGTATGAGTGACCAAATGTCCCGTTGTTTATACGCTGCAGTTCTGTGATTAGAAACCAGACCGTCAACTGTCATGTGAAGTCAAAAACCATTGTACGAGAAACAAAAAATCTATATTGAAGTCAGTGTAGTGCACGTGGATTAGCACAGTACACCCATGAACGGGTGATCATGCTCTATGCAATAATCTAGCGATTTGTGAGCGAATGCGTACACTCTGACGTGTAACACGCTTTAAAAGAGTAATCTTACTGCCAGGTACAAGCATTCATCGTACAAAAAAGCCAAACTGATTCAAACGCGGACCTTTGTCTATCTGCTGTTCAGTTCGCACCAAGATATTCGGTTGAATGATCAGGATAAAATCATCGGTTGCTACAAAGCCAGCCGGGCAACCGAACGTTATACATGCGACGGTTTGTTTATCATGTGGGCTAATCGACTCAACGACTTCACCAGGTCTGTGATCTCGGTGTACGCATCAAACGTTCCACTTGAAAAGTTAAGAAGTTAGGTCTGTGCTTATGGTTATCCGTTCGCCTTTCATATAAATCAGTAATATCATATGGTAGGCCATCCACTTAAGAATACCGTATCTATTAGTGTGCAATGGACAGAGCGTGGAATAACATGACGTTTAATCTCTTCTCATTTGATTAATAGTGTGTGACAAAGTGTGGGAAGGATACAGAGAAAGGCTTTTTGTTAAGACATGGTTTGGTCGAAGTTACATGGGTGGAATATGACAAAAATATGATTAAAACTTAAAAATTAACAAAAGTAAGATCACTGTGGTTTCGACAGATCGCGGTGTGCATGCAGCATTATGTGAAGAAGGAACACCCGGGTTTATACGTTGCATTATTGGTTCCCTTCATCGGTACATTTTTTCAAATGACCATCGCGTTCGATGCACCAATTTAAAAAATGCAACTTTTCGGTCTTTGCAACTACAGGCATCAGCTGCAACGCGAGAGACCAGGTTACGTATGGAATGGATGTACTGTCAAAACCTGGAAACCTCATCAGACAAGGTTAAGATGAGCGGATTCGAACTCACAACCGGCCTGTCGAGATCGCCAACACAAAGCAACTTCTCTCTCATTCCATGTGATTGTCACTTCAATCCATTAATGGGTTAGCTGGGTAGGGGTATTCACACCCATTGACCAGAAGCGGCCGTGGTTATATCCAACGGAAATCAGACAAATAAATGGAAAATCTTGTGCCTAAAATGGAAACAGATATGGAAACTCATGCGAGATATCAACCAAATTTGCACGAGACAAGTTCGGATTGTCCAACGAGGTAGGAGTAAGATTCTTAACTTGCTCATACATTTTTTCAAAGTGAACCTGGGTTTAGAGTTTGTTCACTTTTTCAGTGGTTTCTTGGAGTGTAGTCCCAACGAAAGTACATTCAATTGAGCTTTGGAAAAGTGAGTGCCCGATAACTTGTGGATTTGTTTAAAATCGTCTATGGTAAAAGATGATGTCCGCCCATGTGGTAATCAATTTTGCAAGTTCTGAAACGTCTTTGTTTTATTCTCTTGAACTGTAATTCAGATGAGGTTTTCCAACTTGATCCGGCAAACTAAAGACAAGCTGTTAAGCAGACTGACTGAGCGCTGCTGGATCGTCATGAACTTGTTCAATTTTTCTCTGGACGTCTCGATATGAGAACCAGTGATTCTCACATGGTTCACGTTGTTTACCGGAAGTTCCTCTTTAGAAGTCGGCTCGGAAAAATGTGTCGAAAATTGGCCTGGTACCACACGGTTTTCGTAAAATCCCATCCGCGTTCGTTCAACCATCGTTTTGCACCGAACTGGAAGTAACCGGTTCACTCCGCGTCTAATGCATGTAAAGAGTCTTCGTTTGAAAAATTTAGAACACTGTGTTCCATAATCCATTTAGTCAAACCAGAGAGAAGACATGTATCGCGAGATGTTACCATTTCGATTTACTCTCGTCCGTTGTTGTTGCTATGTTCAATTCGCATAACGGTTGCTGGTTTTACGATGGTTATTGATGAGAGTAAATCGAAATGTTCAGTGTTTGCCTGAAACCATATCGAAAGTTAGTTTATGCGATCCCAAACAGTTATTACATATTCCTTAGTGTGTTGCTTTGCTTACGGAGTTCAACAAACCTCCTTCCCCGCGCCAATCTGGAGCACTGAAGCACTTGCTGGCGCTACAGTTTTTGATCAAAGTTAACATGAACCTAAAATTAGCTTAAAAATAAAAATCTTCAAGATTTTTTTCCATTTTGGTTCAACATTATTTCTGACTATATGACTACCTACAGTTGGCCCTCGTTTCACTATCTTAGATCTTCATGTGAGGATCCACCGAACATCGTGTATCGCTTCATCTGAAATACTCATTAACCCGTTATCTAGCCGCAGTTTCATTCGCTCCATCCTCATTCTGGATATAACAGGGCCGCTCTGACTATCAACTGGTTCGCGGTCAGACTACTCCTGGGGACGTCAAACATACTGACACATTCTCAAAACACACACACCTCGCATCTGTCACTCGATACGTTCGTTTGTGCTAATGTGTGAATATGGTTACATGTGTTCTCGGACAATACTACACTGAATTTTTTCTCTGTCGGTAGTTTTCATCTACCAGTCCGGTTGAAATCAGAGTTTAATTTTGAACAATACTTTTGAAACTTAATGTCATTAAGTTTATTCAGTCTGGAATTGTCCTTCTACCAATCTGTTAAGATTTCCCTTTGTTCACTTACACACAGATAACTACTGTTGATAAGTTGAGTTTATTTGTTTGATTATTCTGTTCTGTTTTGTACAAAACTTGCTGTATTGCTCGAAACATTGTTGGTATTTTGTGTTTATTTCCAAGGGGTCTAATGGCAAGGGCATCTGTGTTTTGAAAGCCTATAGAATTGAGATCTACATGTTTAATTCCACTTCTATATGTGCATATTGTTTAGCCCTGAAACGAATTATTATATTATGGCCCATTTTTTTCATTCACAATAACCTGATGAAAGTGTGGAATCATGACAAAGGATCTTCTATTCAAGTACACTTTAAACAAAATTGAACGGGACAGCAGCTCTCGTTCGGCCAGCACAAATCGGAAAGTCATCGGCGACGCATACTTGCACACTTTGTAGATGATAACATCTTATATTGAAAGCTTTTGGTAGTCGAAATTGTTCAGAACATTTCTGACGAGAATCAAGCAATACTAACAGCGAAAAATTGTTCATTCCCTCTGGATGAACCACTAGTCGTTCGGCACATCTTAAGCAAGCCAATCCGTGGGGATTGAACGTTGCAAACTTCTCTACCAGTTTTAGTCATTTCATATATGAGCTCGGTTGGATTCCAGTCTTTGGGACTAGCTGTGCAGATCAAATGTAATTACAGTACACACAATACACACAATAAATATTTATTAACGCCGCGTTTCACTTCAGGGAGACAAATTATTGTAGTACCTACTGATCCTATGATTCTATCCTGTTTGGATCCATGGTATGACAAACTCCCCGGTCTGTATCCATTACTGGATGTTGATAGACGGACATTATTATCTCATGACTGAAACATGATTTCCGTCAAATAGTACTTAAATTGCACAGTGATGATTCCGTGAGGACGGTAGTACAGTGAACCGTGCTTTTGTCAATGCTGGTTTCACCCATAAGCATTAGAGATCATTTGTGTAGAAGCTTTTTTAGGGGCATTTTCAGGCTGCAAAAGTGGCATACAACTGGTTTACCGGGATCGGATTTTTTAGTCCGACTGCACGCTTTGCACGCATGCTTACGCAAAATCTGCATTGTATACACTGCGTAATCATGTTGTTGTAAGAGAATGATACTCAGTTTGACCGATGCCAAAACCGTTTGGCATGCAGTTACATTCCGTCGTTCTTTCTACTTTCCATACTTTCATTGTGTGTGCTTTTCCCATAATGCGACCGTAAAGTGGGCTCATGTTCCTAGCATTCCAGATTGCCACCGTCCGGAGAACACTCACTTTCCCATGTTACTCACCGTTCACACTACAACCACATGCTATCTTCTCCCTAACTTGCCGGCACACCTGTTTGCTACTTCAGTGCTCTCTTTAACCCCACTATCGAAAGTAACTTAACTTTGTGTCACTTAATGATTGTGTTTACATTGACCGACCTATAAGACAGTAGCTCATCACCAGTTGAATTGTGCTGGTTTGTCTCACCGATCAAGTCATAATCCTGTACAGTCCACTGGAGAAGGTCCATTGGGAGTATGAGGACCGTGCTGACTAAGTGAATGACCATACTTATTGCATCTTCAAGTTGCAACGTGTTGTTTTATGACTGGTGCACTTCCACTCCCGCACCATCTGTTCTAGACAGTCCGCTCCAGACTGTGAACCGTTTCGTTTACTTTCAAAGCGCTACCCTATCACACTGAAGCACCGTGGTTGAGATAGCAAAGCGAGTACAGGAAGCACATGCTATTTATGCCGTCAATGGCATCGAAAACACATCCGAAGAACGCAACATTCAGCGTGTAAGATGAATGTGCACTAGTTTGTTCGCTCTTTTCATCTACGTACACGAAACATTCACACGTGTGGAAGCCTACGGGCAAAATTGTAAGTCGTCAATCGTCACCCGGTCACGTGGTCAAGAATAATGATAATGGGTACAGTTATAGTTGTAAAGTGAGATCAAAGAATAAGGGAATAAGAATAGAAAGAACCTTTACTCTACGTAACTTATTTTCAACGTGGCGATAGGTTCATTACCACCTGTTTCTGAATGCATAACGGTGGTTTCATACGATGTATAGCAAGCGCTTCGGAAAAGGCTAATGCGAGATTGTTCATTGTCCGAGGGAGATTACACGGAATGCTTTAACAGGGTCTAATCGATGGCCAAATTCTTGTAAACGTTTTTTAAGTGCACTCTGCAATCCCATTGTTTGCACTTAGATTCTTATTGAAAGTGGATGTTTAATTTGTTTTACTTGCAACTATTCTAAGCCGTTCGACTCCCGACTAACTCTCACAAGAGTACCGCGTGAACCTGTTTTAATAGGTCTACTCTACAATGAGGACGATATAATACTCCTCGTGAGGCCCGATAAAAGCAACACGAAATTGCACTTATACATCAGCCAAGCTCACTCTGCTGTACGGAACAACTTGCATCTCATCAACTTCGAAAATTTGAAACAGAATGAACTTCGAGAACGTTTGTACATCAATTCGCGTATGCAGTTGAAAAGAGAGAACTAACTGACGTTTGAGCATACATGACGATTGTTGCGTTCTTCAATTCAAGACAATCAAATCATCTCAAGTTGGCTAGTCGTTTGAACAACACATCTTTTTGCCAGGACGTAGAAAAAATTTCGGGATGTGTTATCGAATGGTGTACCATAACGATTGCACTGTCTGTGACACTTGGATCACTTAACCTGCACGCCGGCGGAGTATTTACCACATCCGACGCCACTTACTACGACCACGAACAGCTTGTTAGGACGGCAGAGTAGTCAGGTAACGACGTAGTCATGACATGTGGAGACTTTTCCCTTTGAGTAAGGCGGTTGGGTCTCAGTCGCGTATTTTGGGATTTTCTGGTCACTCAAGTTCCTATCTGAGGTTGCAGCTCTCCTCAGTCAACNATGGGCTGGAAAGCCACTTCCGGGGAGATTTGGTGCCCTGTGTCTACAAGGTGCGCCAGAATTGCACTCGAAATGGACTTCACCTCGCCCTTAGCCAGCCAAGTGAGATGGTGCTCACGTATCCTCTGAGAAAGGCGCCTGGTTGTGCGACCGACGTAACTTGCTCCACAGGAGAATGTGAAGGAGTAAACACAAAATGAGGTCACACATTTAGGCAACGTATCTTTGAGTTGTATGTGGACTACTACTTGAGGCCGAGAAAGATGGACAAATATCCTTTCTGGATGTGACACTGAATCGTCGTGCAGATGGTTCACTTCAGAGGGGTATTCACAGGAAGGGGACTTGGAACGGCCAGTACACTCACTTTTTCAGTTACGTACCGCACAGACAGAAGAGAAACCTCGTTCGTAGTTTAACACACACAGCTATGAGGATATGTACTGATGACATGATTGAAACATAGATGGTTTTTTTTACGGCGGATATTCGCGGAGAACGCCTATCCTGTAAACTTCGTGGATAAACATATGGAACTGACGGAACCAAAAGTTAGGTTCCTATCTGCGGAAAAGAAGTCGGTTTAAATTACGTCAGACTACAAAGGCGAGGCCTTGGCCGAATTGGTGACTCGTAGAATATGTAACGCAATTGAAAAGACCTACAATACGGCACAACTGCGAATCACATTAGGATCAAACCCGGGCACCAAATCTCCCCGGAAGTGGCTTTCCAGCCCATTTACCGCCTGCCCAGCCGTCAATCTAGAAGAGTCAAATTTCGTATTATGGCCACCGCGGAAGCGGTCGGAATTCGGTTGCGCAATCCATAGTTGTGTGCTGAGAAGAAATTTGTTCAGGCCCTACGGTTACCATGGCCCCCCATTACCAACTTGACAACTCCGGAAGTCAATTTTGTCACCTAATTGTCCTCCAATTCACAACCGTTTGACGTAGTTATGTGACTGATTGTTCTTGATTTTTTCTCGCTTGACAACCATGACGGTATAAAATGTTATGTAATTGGCCCGATGATGAATAACCGAAAACAGACTGTTCGCCAAAATCACGTTTGACTTCTAATGAACTCGTGGGTCTATTTTCTCATCCTTGTTCATACATAATGATGGGCTTAGTTAACTTCTAATGTACCATATGCTAGATCAGCACTTTCAGGTAGGAACGAATTCGGGAACACAAAATGAGTCACGGTAAATGGGCAACAAAGATTGTAGATAGACTAACTATCGAGTGGCATCGACCGGAGAGTAAGCTACAGAGGTTGAAGACAGAACGTGCGAACAAGAAATAGGTTGGAACATATTATCATAAGGACCTCGATGGACAATTAAACAGGGTCAAAAATACTAAGATCGTTTTGGAAAAGGAGTAAACCAGCTGTCCTCGTTCGTTCTAGTGGTAAATTATTCCATGATGATCTTGTCTTCTTAGCCATTTCGGTGATATAGAAACGACTTCTGGTTCCAATTCAGCCATCAAATTGTAATGCTTGTCTGAATGGTCAGCGTAAACAAGGCAACTTCATCGCATCATTCACTATCTACGAAGCCACTGGATTCATAACCGGCGAGCGGACTAAAGCCAACTGGGGCAAGTAGGTCGCCATCCGATCAGGTCGTGATCAAGCAGTGGTCAGAGGTACCCATACTTCAGTCAGGTCAGTCCAGTTATCGTTGTGCTGTATTGTACCGCGTAGGTTCACTGTTCGTGGAAGTGGGCGTATCCGCGCAGCAGACGCGCACGCGTGTCCGCCTGTTTCATCGGCTTCTGGCCTTGGAGGCCTACGAGTTTATTACGTAGTTATAACTGCTTTCGGCTTCAATGATGTCACAAATTTAATCAGCCTACAATTCATCAGACCGGAACAGCAGAGCCATCCGATCAGCTGGAAGCGCTTTCATGACCCACAAGGCACAACGAACATAAGGCAAAAATTGACTCAAAATGGCCTATGTTTCTGGCTTCCATCCAGCTTGTCTTCTGTAGTCATCATGTAGCGAAAAGGCGCCCAATAAAGCACAATCTTTATTGTCCAAATCGCCAGTCACATGCAACGCGCGCTCTCTCGATTATGAGTCATAATTCCAACCCACAACACCCCCCCGCCCCGTTTCCGTTCACACATCGTGTGCACTTCTGACCGGTTTACCTGTGTGATGGGCGTCTTCTATGGGGGGGGGGTTTCCGCTTGCGATTCCTCGTCTGTTTGTCCGATTTCGTTGCGTGATGGCTCGTCCGGCTGCTCGTGCTGTCCGCCATCCACCCAATGGTGGCCTTGCCCGCATTCCAACATCGTGTCGTGATGTTCTTCTAAATGTTGGAAAAACCACGCCTCCGATCTGGCCATCTGTCGTATTTCGCCTGCCCTGCCTCGCCCGTTGGTCCGATCCAGTCGAGCGATGACTCATCCGGTCGCGCACGTTGTCCTTGATCCGATCGCAACAGGCTTTTGAACGTACCCCTCCCCGAGTTGAGGTATTCGGCCGAACGTTTGAAAACTCGCACCTCCGACCTGACAATCCACCACAATCACTAGACAGCTGCAAAGTGAGCTTTTCAACTCGTTGTGTAATAAAACAGGCCGTCGTGTGTAGAGGTGGAGGCGCGTTTTTGGAGTTTTACCGGGTTTACGTAGAGCTGTTTCTTGTGTATGTCAATCCGGTCATTTATACGGGCTAAAAAAACACCGATTGTTCAGCGCGTTCAGAGAGCTGTTGGTAAACTGGTCAAGGGCTTGGCACATCTCTCGCGAGAGTCTCAACTTCGAACCCCTAATATCTATTCATCTGACGTTCGAAGATGCTATGATGACCCGACATTCAAGTACTTTTATTTTACGATAAGACTTATAGAACGGTTCTAACTCATGGTGATAATGGACGGTGAATTCATGATGAGAAGCCATAGAGACCCCTACCCTGATTTTCGTCAGGTGGTAATTTTTTTCACCCCTGAAATACTGAGAGGATCATCCGTCTGAGGTCGTTTGGTGCTTCTCTAGAGATTATTCTAAAGTGTTATTAGATTCCCATTGACTTGAAACATGGCTTCATGAGTTTTTCTGTTTCTGTCAATTGCTGTAATCCCTAAGAACGTTGTTGTTCTTTTTTGTCCGTTATCATGTTATAGATCAACAGACGCGTGCTGGATATTGAAAAAGAAACTGATTCCGGACTAGTTGGACCTCCCACCCATAACCCTTGTACTAACCGAGAAAATCGTTGACAATCGACTAGTGATCAGGCGGATAGACCAGTTAACACAACCGGGGAGCAGTCACTTATCGATCCAGGACTGCCGTGCATTCACCTACCGAGGCCGAAGGATGCCATCGCACTAACCGACTCGTGCCTTCACACATGCGCGTAACACTGGTGAAAGTGCTCACTGTACAAAAGCGACGCGTTCATTTTGATACAAACGATGAGATTCACGTAAGCAGTAGGGAGCTGACTAGTGCTAATCCAGTGGTCTCCCTGTCAATCGTACATTGGATAACTCCCCAAAGCCACCGTACTCTGAGCATTGTCAAGCTCTCTATTAAAGGTCGACTACCGTTAAGTTCTGTAGCCTTTCTTCATGGCTCTGATGGAGCAAAGCATGGGTGAATGGTATTAGCAGATAAATGTGACGTAGTCACCTGACGATGCTGCAAATAACAGACAGATCAACGTATTCGCAAGTTAAGTAAATGTTGCATAGCACAGGTGTACCATAACCGGCTGTTTTAATTTGTTCCAGTATTGTATGAGTGACCAAATGTCCCGTTGTTTATACGCTGCAGTTCTGTGATTAGAAACCAGACCGTCAACTGTCATGTGAAGTCAAAAACCATTGTACGAGAAACAAAAAATCTATATTGAAGTCAGTGTAGTGCACGTGGATTAGCACAGTACACCCATGAACGGGTGATCATGCTCTATGCAATAATCTAGCGATTTGTGAGCGAATGCGTACACTCTGACGTGTAACACGCTTTAAAAGAGTAATCTTACTGCCAGGTACAAGCATTCATCGTACAAAAAAGCCAAACTGATTCAAACGCGGACCTTTGTCTATCTGCTGTTCAGTTCGCACCAAGATATTCGGTTGAATGATCAGGATAAAATCATCGGTTGCTACAAAGCCAGCCGGGCAACCGAACGTTATACATGCGACGGTTTGTTTATCATGTGGGCTAATCGACTCAACGACTTCACCAGGTCTGTGATCTCGGTGTACGCATCAAACGTTCCACTTGAAAAGTTAAGAAGTTAGGTCTGTGCTTATGGTTATCCGTTCGCCTTTCATATAAATCAGTAATATCATATGGTAGGCCATCCACTTAAGAATACCGTATCTATTAGTGTGCAATGGACAGAGCGTGGAATAACATGACGTTTAATCTCTTCTCATTTGATTAATAGTGTGTGACAAAGTGTGGGAAGGATACAGAGAAAGGCTTTTTGTTAAGACATGGTTTGGTCGAAGTTACATGGGTGGAATATGACAAAAATATGATTAAAACTTAAAAATTAACAAAAGTAAGATCACTGTGGTTTCGACAGATCGCGGTGTGCATGCAGCATTATGTGAAGAAGGAACACCCGGGTTTATACGTTGCATTATTGGTTCCCTTCATCGGTACATTTTTTCAAATGACCATCGCGTTCGATGCACCAATTTAAAAAATGCAACTTTTCGGTCTTTGCAACTACAGGCATCAGCTGCAACGCGAGAGACCAGGTTACGTATGGAATGGATGTACTGTCAAAACCTGGAAACCTCATCAGACAAGGTTAAGATGAGCGGATTCGAACTCACAACCGGCCTGTCGAGATCGCCAACACAAAGCAACTTCTCTCTCATTCCATGTGATTGTCACTTCAATCCATTAATGGGTTAGCTGGGTAGGGGTATTCACACCCATTGACCAGAAGCGGCCGTGGTTATATCCAACGGAAATCAGACAAATAACGTTCCTAATTTTTTCAATCCTACTGAGGTGTGGCTACTGTCTGCCGGATAAATGCAATTCGGACCCGAGCATCTAGTTCTTAACCCTAAACTGGTAATTTCACTCAACTGATGGATGAGGGTCCGGCGATTATGATTTGCTCGTGCCCAATTTGGGGTCACAAGACTATTGATCAATACATAACCGCCTCATGAGAAAGAGAAACGGAGTCAGACACATAGTTGGAGCAAGGATGGGGGCAGCTACTCAGCTCCAGCAAGAGCAATACTCCAATCGTTTTTAATCTACAGATAACATTTTTAGTTTGCGCCAGTCGCTTTATAATCGTTTGTCAGCTACTTTGGGTTCAGTCACCATCGCGACCGGTATAACGTAGCCTTTCGGGTCGTTTTACGGCGTAAGCACCTATCGCCATTGCTGTACAAAGTCAGACGGATGTATCGAACACAATTACACACTGGCATGTGCACGCCCCTTAAAGATGGCTATGGATCAAAAACTATGTGGACTGGTTAAAAACGATGATATTGTGGTAAAAATAGTAACTATGGGTCAAGAAAAGTGGTCACTAGTTTAAAAACTGAAATTATCCTGTTGCTCCTAATTGAAGTGAATCGGCCTAATCCAGAGAAATGCGAAAAAAGGGAATCATTTGTTCGTTAGACCGAGAACAAAGAAAGCATGGACACAAACATGCACATGGGCGCCGCTGATGCATCGAAATTGTTACAACGAAAGCTTTTACAAAAACCCACATTTCATGACTACTTTCAGACAAAGCAGACCATACTGAACAGATGCGCCATATTTTGCCTGATCAGTCAAATTTCAGAAAGATGGAATCGGAGAGAGATAAGACAACATCGACTGGGAAGAGCCTATCCAAGCTACTTCATAAGATGAAGCAGATTGACCTGATTGATGCAGTTATTTTTTTAATGAACCGGACCGATTGGTACGATCATTCCAAGACCGTATGGACTCCCCAAAGTTCACAAAGATGGGATGCCATTACGCCCAACTTTTGACATGAACAATTCACCTTATCACAGTCTAGCCAGGTGGCTAGTTCAAATATGTGAACCAGTCAGAGCAAGAATAAGTCCATTTAGCCCGAAAGATACGCTTCAGTTCGTGGACTCTGTCGACTCTCTGAACACTAACAATCACCACATGATTTCCCTAGCTATCACGTCACTATTCACAAACGTGCCGCTTAAGGAAACAGTAGAATACATATGTGAATACATAGCAGAAAATAAAATAGGAGTTGGTATTTTGGTCGAAAATCTGAAGGAATCGTTATTGTTCTGCACACAACGTCCAATTTCAGTTCACCGGTAAAGTATATAGACGGAGAGACGGAGTAGCTATGGGGTCCCTGATAGGCCCGTTGTTGGCAGACGTATCTTTGGCAAAAATGGAACTTAATCAGTTAGGACCCATAATTTCCGAGCTGCCGCTCTATAGACGCTATGTAGACGANCCTTGAGGCGGTTTAGAGCTAGTCTGTTACAGAGCGGTTCCAAAACTTCCGTTAGCCATTGAGCCAGTGCATGATATGGTTAGTTCCTCATGTTTAAAATCAGCCGTAGAGGCACGCCATTTTAGGTAGACCATAACTGAGCGGGTTGACCGCCCCCGCTCGAATACTGAAGCGTCATTCCAACCATTTTGTTGCATGCTTCTCATAAGTTTAAAGATATGCTTCCCAATTACAAGTGTTCTGTCTTCCTCAGGTTCTATTCTTCGAAATACAGTACCATCCTTTGGTACAATTGCTTATCTAACACCACTATCCCCCCGCCTTTATCATGTCTAGGAATCAAGATTTGTCATTCTTCCGTAAGTTACTTAAGGCCTCCATATGATCTCTTGTCTGCATCCCACACACACTGAGTTTCGCGCTAAGGTATTGTTAGCATACATTGAAGAACGTTGTCTTAAGCGGTTCCAAATTTGTGAGATGGCGTGAGACCATCCAGTTGACTGAACACCTTTTCGTACTGAACTTCTAAACCAAGCTGTCCAATATGCTGATTTAGACAGCAAAATTTTGGACCCTATGACAAAACTTCCACAAATTTATCAGCTAAACGCACTGACGAAAGATTATGAACGCACCTATGTAGGTTCTTTGGAAAAGCCCATGGTTCTGGGTTTCTTTGTGGTTCTGCCTAATTATCGTTATACTTCAGAACTGGACGTATGATACAACTCACAGTTAGGGTTAGGAAACTTCGGGATGAGAAATACAAGTAACAACCAGGAGAACAATTTCATGTGCACCGTGTTGTCCTCAAAATCGGACTGGATAGCTGGAACCATCACAACACATGACTGTTTTTAATTAGTATTCACTTCGGCGCTGCACTACTCATCGATTTTCAATCTCATTCTAGTATTGCACTGTCTGTGGGATACGGCACCTGCTTGGGCGGCCTCCTTCCTTTGGTTCTGTGGAAAATTTTGAAGTGACCGTTCGGTGAAGTGTCCGTAGACATCACCCGATCTGGTTAAACAGTGGCTTGGTCAGTTCATTGAACATCATCCTAGTGGTTCGCCTCTTTTGTGAGCACCAGTTTACCAATTAAATGAGTGCGATTCTTTCAATCTGACGTGCAGTAATCACTTAATCGACAGCGATAAGTTGTCAAAAATTTCTGTTGCAGTCGTGCATAATCCACACTGATGCCCCCGTTGAGGAAAAATCATTCTTTGTCCTTTGTGACAGTTGTTTCCAAACTGAAAGCTCCATTTAACGGACGCTAATGAGCTTAGGCCTCGTCAAGATTGGTGCGACAACAGCGAACCCTTGGCGCTATCCCTTATTACGAATGATAACGCTTGAAACACTTCACATGCTATTCACGAACAAATGGAACCATTCCGGAAGTTTCCTCACTGTTTGCGTTAGCTGGTTTTGAAGTTTCGCATTTCACTATGTTATGAAACCAGCTGGATGTGTTGTATGTCACTTCACCCAAGCTAACGTCGCGTTTCTTTCTGTTCATATGTAAAACGTCAGTTTTGTACATGGCTCCACAAGATATAAAAAGACCGAATTACCGTCACTTTATACTTTTTGGGTTCAAACTTCGGTATTGTACTGAAGAGGTAGCTGGGAGAGTACAAGCAACTCTTGGTGAAGGCACAGGAACAAGTTAGCCGCTCACGAGTGTTTTGTGTAGTTCGTGGCGCGAGATGTAAAGCACTGTAGTGCTAGTTTCTGAATTCGTACGCCCAGAGTTTCCCCAACCTTATGTTACCGTGAATCGGAAGTCGCAGGGAGAAGACGATGAATCTGCAAACAAACCTTATTTATTGATTTACTCACCTTTCACAACAGACTTCAACGTAACAATTATGGGGTGCTAGGGAGTTGGACGCGAGAGCACCTTGAGCACAAGCGCACAACAGCCGCCAGAAAGGAAGAGTGCGTCGACGGAAAATTCCAGTCGACCTTCAGAATTCAAACAAGCGTTAGGTTGGTTAGGCGACGTTCCTAACGGTAATAGCTCAACATTGTTATCCTATTGAGTTTAACCTACAACAGTAGAGATGGCGCGGATTCATTATACAGCTACGAGTAAAACTGCGATACCTATGCTGGCACACTAACTTTGATGCTAGTGGTTTGTAGTAAGTTTACATCCACAAGGTAATGTGAACCGGTGCGATGGTAGTGGCAAAGCAACTCTCACGTCGCGCGGCGTTTAGAATTTTGCGGACGTGGAAGATGATCTCACTACAGCACGGAGACATTGCTGTAGTGGACGACCTTCAGTTCGTCTAGATAATCGCCCGAGAGACCTGGTGAAAGATAAATCCAGGACCGCCTATTTGAGTTCAGCAAACTGACTTGACTGTCTACGCAGTCACTGTAACGCGTTATGTCCCGCGATTTTATGAGTGTTGTACTCTAACGGAAGCGTCTGTAAAAGAGAACACACTCAGTCAATGCTGTTGTGTACGCGTCAAGGCCGCCTGTGTGCCCCACACTCGTAACAAGGCTCGAAGTGTGTACTGATTGGTCGCGGCTTCAACGACCAACGGCTCACTCGTCTATGCACTTTAAAATGACCAGAATGCTTGTAAATGCGACAATATACTATGCACTTCAACTGAGTTGCTTGTTCTCACTACCGTTGTTATTGTCCGTAAGGCATGTAGCGGATGGGGCTCGAATACAGATACAACAAGTACCCAAACGTAACCATCCCTCCAACAGAACCATGAATACTGCCGGGTGATCTACCAGATTAGACCATTACAGCTTTCTGTGACCTGGTGCAACAGTTGCATCAAAGTCGCACCGTAATGAATTGAAAATGGTTCACAAAGAGACGACTAACACAGAGGCCACCACTGATTGGCACGAAAGGTCCAATCCTTTCTTTACACGACCGCGTTGAATCACATGTTGAAAACTAGAAACGACTTGGTGCTGTGTCACATCTGCTTCAGTTTCTCGGCTGAGTTGCGGAATTTTGCGTGTGTAACAGTTGAACATATAGTTGTTTGATCACTGTCTGTTCTGTAGGTCAGTAATTTTAAAATACAGAAAGCGTCTGGGGATAAAAACCATCTGTTTATCAAGAACTGTTGCTTTGGGCGGATGACAAAATGACAAGAACGTGTTCTGCAAACTGAGGCTTTCAAACTCTGTGGTATGCGTTTTCTGCATAGTCTTACTCGGAATGGTGTGTAGTCAGCAAGGTGTGAAAAGAGACAACACGTGGACGGAACCGCATATCAAAATCTGCCCGCCCTAAACCCTGTTCCTGTTCTCCAAGTATATATCATTCACACCACTGGAATGGCAGGTTCACCGGTGTTGAGTTGACGGACGTCCCCTATCTATTGATCCTTCTACGCCAGGATAGATTTCCGAGCGTTTCAGATAGCTGAGCGAACACAACTACGGGACTGGCGACTGGTTGAACGTCAGGTGCTTCTAACGGCAGCCTTAAGTTTTCTGTTGTCATTTCAACCACTGGATCTCTAATACCAGACATTACTGGGTTCAGACTGACGTGACATTTGCAGACTGATTAGTCTATTTTCACTACTTCACGTACCGGTTTGCTACACGGCCGGTTGGTCCTGGTGGTCATTACGAACGCAGACAATTTAAAATACATTAGCCTTTCTGGTCATACTCCATGTCTCCAGTAATATTATCGTTCCATTGTGTCTCTCGTCAGACGTAGTCTTCTGTGTATGTTGTCAAACGGTGTCTCAACCTACTTCTGCTGACGCTGTCATCTCTGGAGGGTTCGGACTGGATGTTCAGTGGTGGCGTACCACAAAGGTCCTTGATGATGCCATGTGCTTGCCCTTCTCTCTTTACCCTCAGAACAGCGCGTTTGAGTGTGTCGTCAATATAATAATGAAGGGATATAGTGAATACCACTTCATTTATACAATGCGGAATCACGCTTGTGGTTAAGTGAGTCCCATTTTTCCTCGTCAACGCGTCTGGCGTCTGAAAGTGACTGAATTACAGTTTTTAGTGAGCACTTGTAGACCGGATCTTTGGAGTTAACCATTGGGATTTCTGCGAGCAGTTTAGTGGGTTTGTCGATGATAATCTGGTACATTTACCTCTCAACAGCCTTGTAAAGTCCGGATACAGATAATACTACAGTTGCCTCACAACCGGCTAAATGTGTAGAAATAACTAAGTTGGCGCTGTGAGAGTCTGTGACAATATCAGCGGTGTTGCTACAATTCAGCAACACTCGGGGCTAGTATACGTCACTTCTTGTCAGTCAATTCATCTGAATGTCGGAAGTGAAAATGTCTGTCTGCGGGAAAGCGAAGTTCCGGTCTGCAAACATGGTTCGTAGTGGAGCCATACCGTGTGTACGAAGACCATCCCTTGCTAGAGCTCCTCGTCGCGCCTTATTGCTTCTCGAATCATTACTTTATCATTCGTAAAGTGCGATAAACATTCGACAGTAAGTGACTGATTTTTTGTTTGAAAATGATGTAGGCGATGGCCATACTTCCCTGTTCTAAGATCTAAGAAGTGAATAGGCCCAACAGAATGATTGTTTGTCTGAAACCGATAATCAGTCGGTATTTAAGCTTGCATTTGTACATTGGAACTACTATCATCTGTCTCGGTAACCAGTTAATCGTGCGCATTGGACAGCTTCTCTTTGATCTGAAGGTGGCGAACGGCTGTTTGTAGTCGGTCAGCAGGATGAAATATCGCTCATAGAGCATAGTCCTGAGGTCGGAAATGATTTAGTAGCGCGTTCAGAATCATCGGGATGAAGATCGACGATTACTACGCTACTGGCGTAGTCTGGAGTGTGTTTGATGTGATAAACATTTCTACTGGTGGGTCATTGATGAATCAGTGGAAGATCTGAGACGAATAGCTGACATCAGAGGGTCCATTAAACTTTGGTGTCATTTTCCAGTAGACGTTCGAGGGAATGTAACCTTGTGGAACGTGAATAGAAATGTACATTGTTGTCTTGCCAACCCAAGAGGTGAACATCACATGAAGGACAAATCTGTTGGACTTGATTTTGTATCTCAATAATCCAGTTATTCCATACTGTGGAACACACACGCCACGCAACCCATCCAATTTCTCACTCACGGCAGCCAACAAAACTGCTATTCACACTTACGGGTAGCGGTCCTTATTACTAGGCCTTGGCCTACGTCGTGAATATAGATGGGTTTCCGTTATCGCGGACGTGCGTCAGCATACATTTGGAGCCGATTTT
Organism: Paragonimus westermani; assembly: GCA_008508345.1. Lineage (NCBI taxonomy): Eukaryota > Metazoa > Platyhelminthes > Trematoda > Plagiorchiida > Troglotrematidae > Paragonimus > Paragonimus westermani. The sequence goes on from QNGE01007950.1 coordinate 17,967, forward strand.
CCCACACACCACAACTTGTGGGTTGATTTAAAACACAAGCGTTTGTTTGATGCCGATACACAATTGTCAGCCGAAGGTCGGTCGATATTCACCAGTTCTGTACAAACCCTGTTACTTTCTCCACTGATTAATTCCGTTTACGCGAACCTTTTACGTAAATTTCCTGAAATGACAGCCGAATTCTCATAGGTCCTGCTTTAAACACTCGATCACTTGTTCCGTGATTACTAATGGTAATCCAGTTTTAGATCGTTCTCGTCGCTTGTCACCAGATACATATTGCCAAATCCAGAGACGAATTCCAACGCATGCTTCAACTCGGAATCATCCGACCATCCAAAAGCATGTGGGCATCGCCACCACACATGGTTCCTAAGAAAACCACTGATAACTGGAGACCATGTGGTGATTACTGAGCGTTGAAAAACAGCTCTGCCTAACAGATATCCAATACCACATATCTATGATTTTTTGTCCAATCATCAAGGTTACACAATTTTTTCGCATATAAACATCCTTCGCACTTATCACCAGATATCGATCCATCCTGACGGTGTCCATAAAACTGCAATAACTACTCCATTCGATATGTTTTAATTTTCGCGCACGCCTTTTGGCCTACGCATTACTGCACAAACATTCCGAAAGGTTCATCGACTAAGTTCATTCGGGTTTACCTTTCGTTTTCGCTTATCTGAATGATACCTTAGTTGCTAAGACCTTCCAAGAGGAACAGTTACGCTTGTTATCTACTCGAATACAAGATCACAATGTTGTAATCAATGTCCAGAAATGTACGTTCGGCTCCAATTCATTACATTTTCTGGGGCACACCGTCGATAAACACGGGATTACACCAGCTGCGAACAAACTTGAGTCCTTGAGAGGTTCCCCTCTTCTTACCTCATTCCGGCAACTAAAATGCTTCTTAAGGATGGTCAATTTTTATCGTCCCCAAAGCTGTATGGTCTTTAGCGCCGATGACAGACATGCTAGCTGGTAATCCAAAAACGTACAGAATGTCAGACCAAGCTTCCTTTACAGAAAATCTTAGGTTGTTTCAGTTGCAAACCAACGCCCCACTATCTCTCAATGTACATGCCCCTAGCACAGCAGTGGGTACAGTATTACAACAAACCGTTCGTAAATCCCATCAGCCATTAGGATTTTTTCTCATACAAACTTTACTCTGCCGAATCACGTTACAGCACATTTGGACGTGAATTGCTGGCAATCTGCAGGGCAATACGTCACTTCCGACACTTCCCGGAAGGCAGGTAATTTTCTGTTTATACAGGTCATAAACCCTTAACGGTGGACCCTTTAAGCAAAACCAGATAGATATTCACCTCGTAAAGCAAGCCACCTAGATTATATTTCCCAATTCACCAACGATATTCAACACATTCCAGGTGCTCGGAATATTGTTGCTGACGCTCTCTTACGTCCAGACGTAGACTCAATCGACATTACGTCTACTGTGGACTTCCTTGAAATGGCGAGGTCACAAAAAGAAGAGCAACGCTTATATGCCTCGACTACAGTCGTATGTTCGCTCAACATTCAACCGGTCCCACTGTATATTCATCCCGGCACTACTGATTGCGACATTTCTACAGCCATACCCAGACCGCTAGTGCCGTCGGCTATGCGACAATTTTTCAATGCTTCACACAACGTGTCACACCCAGGAACTGGGGCTACGACTCAGCGGCTTATGTGGCCGAATATGTACAGAGATTAGAGGTTGGGCAAAAATTTGCATCGGTTGTCCGCGTTCTAAAATACTTCGCCATACACACTTTACTCTCAGAACTTCCGGCGCACCTGATTCACGCTGTGATTATGTACATGTTGATATTGTTGGTCCACTGCCGGTATCCAATG
>QNGE01007951.1:0-10030 GCA_008508345.1 Paragonimus westermani
CCGGAGGAACTGTTTTCCTAATCAGTGCTCGCAGGCGTCACACTGGAAACCATTCTGCGACGGCAAGATTCGTCTGGACATATGGATACCATTGCGTCTTTGGCAACAATGTATTAACAGAATGCGGTTTGCTAATGGTAGGCCGGGTATCTCGTGAAGCACCCGAGGTTGACACAGTTCTCGAAAGATTTCCAACCGTGGAAATAATTAAGGAGTCTTTAAACCCCTCCACGATTGTAATGGTGCCTTAGGTAAGTCTTACTGAGGAATCTCAGGGATTTCCGTAAAAGAGGGCATATGAAATAGTGATAGCTACTTTAACCGTCCCGAACAATAGGCATAGTCCAGAAGTTAACGCATTGGACGCCAAGTATACTTAAACAGGTGCCGTGTGATTTGTGACTATATCATAAGGTAGTGTGTTTACACTATATCCTTTACAAGACTTTTTGTCTTGTAAAGGATATTGTGTTTACTCACTACCTTATGATATAGTCTCAAATCACACGGCACCTGTTTAAGTATACTTGGCGTCCAATGCTTACTTACAAGTCCACGAGTTTGAAGTGATTATAGATCATTTACAACAGTGATTTACATTATATTAAATGTTGCGTCCAGCTGTTGTTTGGTTGTTGTTGTTGTTGGTGGTGATGTAACTTCTGAAACCGCGAAGCGCCTTTCAGTAATGTTACGTACGTGAGGCCACATTTAAATGTGTACGCATGTGGAGCCCGGCTATTGCAAGGAACATTAAGGTACTTGAAAAAGTTCAGGTGTTTTGCGAGACCATCAAGGGGACGGATCGGAAAAACTCCGTGATTTTCCCTTTGCGCGAAGGAAGGTCAGAAGACTACATAAAGTCCGCCAAAATTCCTAGGGGAATCTCCAAACTGGAGGTAAAATCTTTTTTTCAAACCACACAAAATCCGCACCTACTTGATCACTATTGTAAGTTGAGGACGATACCAGTTTCTCTGTGGGCTAGGGCGAATTCATCTGCCTCTACCTTTTTATATATCCGTCTCAGTGGGCGTATCTCCATGCTCCATACTTGGACCGTTATTATTTTTATTTTTTATCAACAGCTTCCCAGAAGTGATCTTCAGTAACTCATCGTCGATTGAATTAAAAATTTGGAAGTCCCTTCGCTTCAGTGTTTTTTAAATTGCCTTTACGTCGCCAAACCTTGGTCACAAAAGTGGTATCTTTCCATTGTTGACGACAAGTATGTATTCATGTCTCATGGATTTCGAAAACGTGTTCACGAATCGTATTGCCCAGAAAGCTGTGACAGCTACCAAAATGGACCTCAAGTAACATCTAAGGATCTATTCAAATCTAAAGATGCCTGTTGTCCAGGCTATCTTTCGTTTCCCATCACGAACAGGTAACTAGGATAGGTTGAATAGTAGTAAGCATGATAACACGGACAGTCCCTCATATAGACATGAAAGCTTTCGATGCTCTTTATGAGGTGTGACCAACTTGTACTTGCATGTGCTCGTTCAGTGCTTTTTACTGGCATCAAATAGCCTAATGTATTCGGCGTACACAGCGGTCTGTTACGAAAGCACTGTTGTATCTTCGAAAAGTTACTTGCGAGTCCCAATTAGAACTCCTCGATGCCTACTCACTCAGGTACCAAAGCGACCTGATCATCACCCACTTCTGCTTTTCCGAAGACTTTTCAAGAGTAGTGGTGACTTTTGCACACCAAAAGCTGGTAGATCACGAAAAACAGTTGTACACGTTAAAGCCTGAACTTCCCGTCAGACACCCATTCTTCCCTTACTGGGTGGTAGCCCGTTGTGATATGTCGCGACTGTGTTAAGACTTGTGGTATTGTTGGACGCATTATTCTGGCCGAAGTGGTCACTAGGATATGCAGCCTTTTTTTAATTCTCTTCCATAATTTCTGTTGCTCTTTAGATGGCATTGCGATATTGAAGAACGGCTCTGTACCGTTTTCTTTTAATTACTCCTGGAAAATTTAAGCTTGTCTGACATCGAATGGATTCCGATCTGACCCGGCAATCAGTGAATCACTGAGAACTTAGTTAATACCCCCTACGGTGGACCATGTAATTTAAACTAACGCTCTCTTTTTACAAGAGGACGGGAACTTGGGGAGGAATTTGATTGCAACCTTTCGAAATATTCCACGGGTCACTTAGACTCACGAAAATATATCGGCTGAGAGACTGGTTTAAATCAGAATAACCTAGTTTGGATGTCACTGTTGGGTCCATGTGTTTCTGCCAGAGGATCTTCAATAGCCGGAACAACTTCTCTAATTAGGCTGTTCTGATTCTGTCGGTTTATGAACTCAGTCAATAGGGCAGCCGCTTTTTCACTGTGCCTTAGGAAGTGCTCATGAGCCAATGGACACTCACTCGTCTCCTAACGCCCCCGCAATTACTTTTCTAGCTCATGAGGCTTATTGTTTGTTTCTTCCATGCACACGTTACGATTTGCTCTTATTCTCTTTGTGTATTTCATCATTTCAATCTTCTGTGAGAAGAGGGCAGTGAATTGGCGAGGTTTGTGTATAATAAAAAGTCTATGAACCCTCATCCACATCATGAGTTCAGGCCTAGTCATCATTTGTTTAATACTATCTGTCTAGCTGGATACTTTGAACCAGTGGTTCCCTTGCTAATGAACACTGATGTGGAGCTTCAACCTTGTTTAAGCCAAGGGGGTCATGTGTTCAGAAATCTGGAAAAATTCGATGGCAGTAGCCAAAAAGCTGAACTGATAGTTGAAAATGCCAACTTGGTGGCGTGTCGGTCAAACGTCTTGAACTGTCGTTCATGGATAAGACATCCCTTGTACAAAACATACGTATGGCAACTTCTGGAGTACTTTATATAGGCATAGTACCCCTTTTTAGGGAGGGATAAGGAAAGCTTCGTTGGGAGCTTTGGTGAATTTCGGGATTTGTTCGTAAATATCAGGACGCGACTACTGAAGCGGGCCGGGGAACCCAAACCCCGTTTCATTTTGAAGAAGCGCTTTCACAGATCAGTTGAAACAGGAAAACGTTTGTTTGCTCGTAACATTGATTCGACGCTTAGAAACTTATACGTGATACTACCCACTTCTCAGGTTGGAACAAATGCCCAGAATACCCCCTTCACATGTAGTATATTAAAAACAAAGCCGTATCAACCATCGCAGTAAACAACTACAACTGTCTGTTTTAAAGGGTTTATAAACATTTTTTCTGGCTAGTGGGTGGGCTGCTCAGATCTGATGGTGGAGTATGTCCAGTTCTCTATTTACTGTTTATGCATTTTGTTTTCTCTGTCCCCATTTTTCATTCTGTGCTGCCCAAATTTTTGATACCTGAGTAGAGGTTGAGTCGTTCATCTCTGTGTTCTATTTTAGATTCGTATATTTAATTGGTCGAAGCCACTTTTTATAGCTGTGTAAAAGCTTCAGCGGTACTAAATTCGGCGAGTGTCCCGTTCACAAGGTTCTGCGGTAATTAGTCAGTTAGTCACAACGACCACGAGCCTGAAAGAAAGGTACAACGACTCGTACCATCGCTCAAGGCAACAACGACGTGGAATAATTTGGAAAAAAATCTTGCTAAAAAGATGAAACTTGATGAAACGACACTGTGATTAGAAATAGTATGAGTGCAGATAATCCATTGACTACACCATATCCCCTTCTTGGATAACGTTTCATGCCAGAGATTTGGGTGGTCACGAGGATCTCAGCCTGGTAGCCGACACACATTCACGGTGAAACTGGACCTTGACGTGGTGTGGCGGCTTGCGTATCTCGTTGACCTTTTGGGCTAAACTGGACAGAGTTACTCATACCAGGCAGGCCAACAGGTAGAGGTCTGACAAACCACAGTCTCCTGGTCCTCCAGGTTGGGGGTTGGAAGATGGTTGGCATCTCTTCCCGAAGAGCGTAGCATTTCTGGTACACCGCCACCCACCCGCTGCCTTGCGGTACAGGCTATTGAGCCAAAGGCCTTGGTTGAGAACCCTAATCGTTCTCCTGTCTAGGTCTGGGCGTCCTGGCGGTATCTCAGCCTACACACAACCATGAATCCTCACAACATAAACAATTCCATACTGCATCGGCCGTCTCGCAGTATAAACCGGGTCGCCCTATCTGCTGCATACAGCAGGGTGGATAGGCGAAAACATGCTACTGCTGACCCCTCCCCCACTGTCCTATCANTATCACAACGGGCTACCACCCAGTAAGGGAAGAATGGGTGTCTGACGGGAAGTTCAGGCTTTAACGTGTACAACTGTTTTTCGTGATCTACCAGCTTTTGGTGTGCAAAAGTCACCACTACTCTTGAAAAGTCTTCGGAAAAGCAGAAGTGGGTGATGATCAGGTCGCTTTGGTACCTGAGTGAGTAGGCATCGAGGAGTTCTAATTGGGACTCGCAAGTAACTTTTCGAAGATACAACAGTGCTTTCGTAACAGACCGCTGTGTACGCCGAATACATTAGGCTATTTGATGCCAGTAAAAAGCACTGAACGAGCACATGCAAGTACAAGTTGGTCACACCTCATAAAGAGCATCGAAAGCTTTCATGTCTATATGAGGGACTGTCCGTGTTATCATGCTTACTACTATTCAACCTATCCTAGTTACCTGTTCGTGATGGGAAACGAAAGATAGCCTGGACAACAGGCATCTTTAGATTTGAATAGATCCTTAGATGTTACTTGAGGTCCATTTTGGTAGCTGTCACAGCTTTCTGGGCAATACGATTCGTGAACACGTTTTCGAAATCCATGAGACATGAATACATACTTGTCGTCAACAATGGAAAGATACCACTTTTGTGACCAAGGTTTGGCGACGTAAAGGCAATTTAAAAAACACTGAAGCGAAGGGACTTCCAAATTTTTAATTCAATCGACGATGAGTTACTGAAGATCACTTCTGGGAAGCTGTTGATAAAAAATAAAAATAATAACGGTCCAAGTATGGAGCATGGAGATACGCCCACTGAGACGGATATATAAAAAGGTAGAGGCAGATGAATTCGCCCTAGCCCACAGAGAAACTGGTATCGTCCTCAACTTACAATAGTGATCAAGTAGGTGCGGATTTTGTGTGGTTTGAAAAAAAGATTTTACCTCCAGTTTGGAGATTCCCCTAGGAATTTTGGCGGACTTTATGTAGTCTTCTGACCTTCCTTCGCGCAAAGGGAAAATCACGGAGTTTTTCCGATCCGTCCCCTTGATGGTCTCGCAAAACACCTGAACTTTTTCAAGTACCTTAATGTTCCTTGCAATAGCCGGGCTCCACATGCGTACACATTTAAATGTGGCCTCACGTACGTAACATTACTGAAAGGCGCTTCGCGGTTTCAGAAGTTACATCACCACCAACAACAACAACAACCAAACAACAGCTGGACGCAACATTTAATATAATGTAAATCACTGTTGTAAATGATCTATAATCACTTCAAACTCGTGGACTTGTAAGTAAGCATTGGACGCCAAGTATACTTAAACAGGTGCCGTGTGATTTGAGACTATATCATAAGGTAGTGCGTCGACACAATATCCTTTACAAGACGCACAGTCCATATGTCCAGACGAATCTTGCCGTCGCAGAATGGTTTCCAGTGTGACGCCTGCGAGCACTGATTAGGAAAACAGTTCCTCCGGTGCATATGGTGCAAACTCTTTTCGTTAAGGCCACCAATACTGACTCGCTGTGTGACACATCAGTGATCAGTGTTACCCTATCGACAACTGTTAGGGTGATTCACTCCTTACATACTAACCAGTCAGGCATCCCAAGACCAAATATGACGTCGTCTGACCCGGTTGGTTCACCCTCTTACCTGCCACCAAAACAGACTTCTCAAGAATGCTCTAGGAACCGCCAATACTGTCCATCCACTGAAAGCCCGCACTAAAACCATACTGCTAGGCGACCCTAAAACTCTTAAACGCATTGTCCGTCAAGAGGCAGTCTGTATACAAAAGAATATATATGAATCTCATAATCAACGTAGGATGGGAACCTCGCAAGGCATCGATATATAAAGGCCGTGTGATCTCTGAGCCTAAAATCCCATGTACGTCTCTTGTTGTGCCGAGTCTTGAGGAAAGAGAAGCTGATGATAATGTCTCGTGGCATAAGATATGTGCTCAGATAAAAGTGTCTTATATTGTAACACCTAAATTCGTCCGCCTCAGCACTGCGGGTAGTTCCTTTTTCCACTCAATGAGGGCAAAACTTTAATCAGAGTAGGAAACAGGTGTCCCAGAGGAACCCTACTGTTTTGTATAAAGTTGCCCATTCAATTGCACATCCACTGTCACCTTTTTCGCTTAGGTTCCACCGACTACAGTGGCCATGAATTCAAAATGACTTGTCAGGGTTGTCGACCGTGGATTTCCGTTTGATGTACATGCGTGTATGCTATGGAATACCATCCCTTCTGAATTCTTCATACTTTACAATGTGGATGCTTTCAAGCACGGACATGATAGATTTTGCTTGCCGGGTCTAGACCGTTTGGTCGAGTTGCGATGGACTACCTCAGTGAACAGCTGAACGTTGAACACCTGCACTACAATCCAACTACTTAGATCATGCGATGCAATTCAACGTGCACAATCACTTTACTGATGCAGTCTTGTAAATCACTGCTTGTGCCATGCTCATAGTCACTTCCGAGAAGCGATCCCTAATTCCTAGTAGTTCAGCTTATCTCAGTTCATCAATTAAAGCCAGCTACGAAATATTTTCAGCCGGAAATCGCGAGACGCCCGACTGTATCTGGTCTATGGGCTGTCGCAGCATGGTACAGCTTTGCGGCAGCCTGCCTTTACACCTGACGCCGAGGGAGCATGAACTGAAACCATTGCAGACAAAAACAAACAGTGGAATTCTTTCTTCGCTTGACGGTGTAAACTCGTAAAGGAATGCATGCGTAGTTATTAAGAAAGTACCTCCAGAGTTCAGAAACAATACACCATGGAAGAACTTGACTAGAGTCGAATACAATTAAATAGTGCAGTCTTAAACAAAAAAAATCAATCCCTAGCTTGTTGCGTTGAATCCATGTTTAGTCTAAATTACTATCATCATACACCAGGATCAAGCGACTAATAATAACATTGGCGGAGGCTTGGATTAAAAATGGGTTTCACGCGATGTCCAATGTGTGCGATGCATCATGTGTATCACATAAGGCGATTAAGATCAAATTAATACCCCAAATATAGCCGACTTTATCCTAAAAATTGGATGACCCCTTACTAAAACACACTGATTGCGTGATAGATGAAAAAACACTTCCAAGTTTTGGAACGAACGACATCACAGAACTGAAATGTAACTGCCCTGCAAGCACACACTAGAGATTCATTAAAGATGAAGTACGGAAGTTCCGGGATGAAGTATTCTCGGCATTTGATTAGTGTAAGGTATAGGGGTGAATTACGCCAACCCTGGAATGAAATACGTCTGCGTTCTTGTGACCAGTAACAAGTTAATATAAATGGATCCATTCTGTAGCGACTATAATAAACAATATTTTGACAGTCACATTCATCTGTACATTTTCGATTATTTTGTTTTTGTACCTGCTTTTGTTTTAGTCAACCTACCCATTTTGTAACATCCGGCCCGGGGCTAAAACCACAACTCGCTCCGTGCCTAGCCAGCTTGAGATATTTCTCTGTACACCCTATTTTCCAGGGTCAGTTGTAATACACGGGAACAACGCGCTGAGATTTGGCCCTTTATTGTCGATCGATTGTCGATAGTGATCATTGACAGGGTTTTATTTTGTTGGATCAGTTCCAACAATTCATATTGATTTGTAACGCAGGTTGACTTGCGTTACATATTTACGTTAGTCTAAGGCTGTGCCGAAACCGTAATTCATCCCGAACAAAAAGTCGAACTGGTAAATGTAGAGTACATTGGGTTTTGTAATATATACAACTAATATATATACATATATATATCCTAGCAGGGTGAATATAAAACACAAACGGACAATGTAGACAACTCTGAGAACTGACGTGGCATATACGCACCCATCAAAAGTTATGAGCATTCTAATGCGTCCTGCGTTATTTCTCAGGCTCACGAACTAAAACGACGTAATTACACCCAAACATGCAAACAACTATAACCGAGGCCGAAAAAACTAATTTGAACAAGTAACCTTGAATAAAAAGGCTACTAACAGCTATCAAATTATAGCTTCCACTTGCCATTGGCACGTAAAAACTCCCGTTGTGTAAGCAATCCGCGGACCATCCATGGCAAAAGAACACGCTCAAACCCCGAACCAAAATTTTCTAGGCTGAAATCGTTGAAGGTCATATGGTGTGGTGCGTTCAAACGCACAAGTTCAAGTTCAGGTTGTCGTTCATGTTCCACGAATGCTGTGAGTTTTCCTCTATCCAGCATGGCTGAGCATTCGCTCGCTCACTTTTTGATCGCTTCAATCAGATAATTTGATTAGTCCTAAGTTAAACAGTGCCCCAAAATTAACAGGACATATGAGGCCTAGAAGTCAGAAAGTGCATATCCATGCTCCGATAAGCCTGAAACCTCTAACACTCCGACTTCAGGATATTACGCTTTCACTCTTTGCTTCTGTACATTGGAAAAGAGGGGTATAAGCCGCAGTGTTTTCGTAGCCGGGAAACCTGTGTATAACAGTGGTAATTCCTACTGTCGAATCGAATGAGACAAAGCTGGCCGGTCACGAATAACGCAACGAGTAAACAAGGAGTATAGTTTCGATATGCGGAGTTGACGTGATAGCCAGAGAATAATAAGACGAGAAGTTAACACAGCGAAACGCCAAGCGGAGCCATACGTTCGAGCGCGAGGGACACTTGTCAATATAGAAAAAAAGTTCACGCACATGCGGAAGTTGGACTCAAAAGCAGTACAAATGGCGATCGTAGTTCCGAGGTAGTTAGCAACAAACAAATCAGGTCACTACGGTACGCTTACTGGAGCACATAGGATTAGATGCCGATGATGTACAACCAAACTCAACGATGGTTGATAATACGTCCCAAACCGCACGTCATTAACCCTCTGTTCTTTAGCATGCACATAGGCATTGCATACACATTTTTATAAGCTGACTTGAGTGGGCCCGTTTTTCAGTATTTTGTTCCAAATGGCTCGTACCCAATTAAAGTAAACCAACTAGGCGTCAACGAGACAGAAACTTTCGTCTGTGTTCGATGCAAAAAGCAATCGATAGGTGGCTTCTGCTAGGGTTAACTGGCGCTTTGGTTGCCATGCTTACAGTCTTGCAAAAGCTAATGGTTTCTTGATAAATGTGTGAGTATTATTGTGATGCTCGGAATTAGGGACTTCGAATAGCCCTAGGAATCGTACTTTAATTGAAACCTCCCACGCAAGTAATAAGGCGAAGACCTGGTACTGGCAGCAGTAAGCAATTGTTATTCATGGATTGAGACACTGAATTTGTTGATGTACAACAGTATTGGAGAACTCACAGCTTGTTATTTGGCTGATCTCATTAGCACATGTAACGTCATAAACTGTATGTTAATTGGCGGAATAAGGAACAGATGTATTGACGAATAACGGAGGACACAACACTAAGACCGTTCGTCCAATCCTGATGTTGTATCATTAACGCGATATTTGGATTAGCCGTCCGTCATATCTTCTGTTGTGTTGGGGTTTGGATAATCGGTGAATCGAGATTTCCATCACAACCTTCCCCTTTTCTAGAAGCCTCCGCATTCATATTTGCCAATCGTTTTGATCTTCTCGGGTCATCGAACTCTTGCAGCACCGGGTGTTCTGCTTCCTCCATGGCCACTTTTCCAGTGTTCCGGAACTGGATTTGGTCAGTGTGTCTCCGATGAATGGTGGCGTCTTGCAGGTCAGGCCCGAAGGCGTGGAGTGGGTGAAGATGGATCTCACTGCATAAACTAGGGGTATAATAGTATGGTAATATGGACCCTTGTGCTCAACAGGGTGATCTTCCGTAGACTACCACTGTAAAAAAAA
>QNGE01007952.1:0-19827 GCA_008508345.1 Paragonimus westermani
CCAATAAACAGTGCAGCTGCGTCTCTTCTGATTTCTCGTTTTAGGAGGTCAAGCGACTGAGCGCGTACCAAAGGAGACGATGCAACTCAGCGGACCTCACTTGACTAACGGCAATAACCGTTGTAAAATGAAAACATGAGCATAGCCACTGAAACCATGTTGTGGATGGCCCTGATTAGGGCCGTGGGTTCGTTCACATGAGCGCCGTTTCTTCATAATCCTACCAGGTGGCCACGTTGTGTTGTCCACACTGTCCCAGTCAACGCAGATGTAGACTGGTTCAGACTCGTTGTAGTTGTCACAGAGTTGGCGGTACCAACCTGAACACTTGTTGGAACTGATCCAACAAAATACAACCCTGTCAGTTAGCACTATCGACAATCGATCGACAGTGAAAAGCCAAGTCTCAGCGCGTTGACTTCGTATATTATTACCGACCCTGGAAAATAGAGAGTACAGAGAGGCGCGTCAAGCTAGCGAGGCACGGAGCGAGTTGTGTGTTAGCCCCGGGACGGATGTTACAAAATGTGTAGCTTGACTAAAACAAAAGTAGGTACAAAATCAAAATCATAGAAAATGTACAGATGAATGCGACTATCAAAATATCATTTATTATAGTCGCTACACACTGACTGCACTGTACCCAGCGCACGGTGTGTTCGTCCAAGTCCACGGGATCCTCCTTTTGGAAGCAAATCTGGCAAACGTTGCAATCTACAGGCTTTGAGGCACGCTGCTTTTTAAAAGTCTCTCTGACTATCGATTTGAACTGCCTAAGTGTAACTTTGACAAATCTTCTAATACGAGCTGTCTCCATGGGATCACCGATGACTTCAATCTCCAGCATATCCTAGTCAATCACACGACGTTCAAGTTTAAACTTCCTGCGCGTGCTAAAGACAAACGGTTGTTCTGTGGAAGCTGCGGGCATTAGGCTTAACTCATCAGCAATGCATGCGATCTTACTTGTGGACGGCATCTGTGTAACACACCTTGGGGCATGCGTTGTGACGAAGGTTCTGCAGGAAGGGATATTTCAGTTGACTACAAAGCCTTTCCTGACCAAGGGAACTTGTCTTCTACTAACCCCTTCGGGGTCAAAAGAGAATGCTTCATACCATTCGATACTGTTGTCCACTGTTTTCTTTGGGCATAAGTGGTCGCACAGCGCTCGGTCGCTTATCTGCACAACCTCCCCACCTGGAATTGAACAGTGCAAAGATAGGTCAGGATAACCAGAAAGTAACTCATTTATTCCTCGCAACGCAACCGCATGTCTACGATTATTGACTGCGCTCATACATCCTAAAGTAACGGTTATATCCTGGCAAACAGCTTCAGCGTTTCTTACTCTGTTCAGACGAGAAGTGGAAACAGGTGCAGGCATACAAACAATGGGCTCATCGAACTGGGAAACCGGGATTTCTGCTTCCCCAGGGGCTGGCAACAACCACCGATTTTTCGCAACCAAACTGGTAAGGGGTCTGTCGATTAAGCAACAGCAACGGTATGACAACCTGGAATCATCCATTGGGATGAGCAGCAGCGGTCACATCCAGCACCCCCTACAATGTCAACGCACTTCCCACGTGCCTTTTGCATAGGCTACGTCTGCTGTCTGGGTGCCGTTGTAATGCCTAAGGAAAACATCCCTGGCACCCCTGGCAACAATGGTTTCAGAATGACTGACGGAAATTCCCGGCCCACAGTCGACTGAAACAGCCTCATGCGCTAAGTGTTCAGCCTATACTGGCGTTCATCAAACACACTGTTGGTAATAAGATTACCGAACGAAACCGTGGACCTAAGTTAATGCTAGGCCGAACCCCTTTTATAAGGCAGCCGAGTGCACGCAAAATACTGATATGCCTCATCACTAATATACTTCACAGCCTGCAGCAAACTGTTAAATTGACCGTTGTTCCCAGTGAACACCATAGTGTGGATCCACTGATAAATACGATTCTTCTGATAATCGCTTAGGCCTACCAGCTGGCAGAAGCGCCGAAACACATCATGCAGTAAATGAGACCGGCAGAATACGATGGCACACTGTAGAAAGACTTCAACTATTGCCCTCATCTGTGTTGCTCAACTAACAGCAGACATACGAGGCAACATTTTGAGCAGGTTTTCCAAAACTATCCTGCAGCTGGCAGTAGTTTCGTTTGGCATAAGTGCGTAGAAGAACGTTACCCCAGTTCCAGTTCCGTCTACCAACATAGCATGCCATAATGTGAAGCCGCCATAATTTAACTGATGAGTCGCATCTCCTAGAATGAAATCTCCATATCTGGGACACAGCTGGAATGTACCTTTCGGTAAAAACATGACGAACCCTAACAATTTCTCTCGTAGTAGAAACCTATGTCTGCCTTCCACTCTCAGTAAATCTCGCAGCTTCATAATCTCATTGCTATCATCTAATTTGCTGTGCCACGTGCGTAGATTAGACTAATCGTGCAGACGCATTCTAATCCCGCACTTCCTGTTGACATACGTCCTCATTTCACGGGCACTCATAAAATGGCTCATCATCTCACATACATGCAATTCAGCATCAATTGCCAGACGTCTATTCCTAGGATAAATGCTCGGTTTACCAACCTGAAAGTTGTGTGAGTGCACCAGGTTAGCTTTCTCGATTTGATATCCGTCGGTGCGATAATGGATGACCCAGGAGGCTTGACATCTGTAATCTGGAAAACTACAATTTATCGTAAAAGTTGATTAAATAAACATTGCCGTGTGGAGGGCTTCGTTCGCCGTGTACAGTGTACGTACTTGTAAACCGCGATTCCATACGAGCAGCCTGGCGGCCGGTCTCTTTCTCTATGCTTCTTAGCACTTGCAGCTGTCTGCGAAGTGTTAATGAAAAGACTTGTAGAAGTTTCCCGTTGAAATCTGCGAAAGTCTTCAAAATTCTCTCCAAACGTTTGGTACTTCAATTTGAATATCGTCCTAAAGATGTTCTCATCGTTAACCGCCATGCTGATTCAACGTACGGGAGTGACTTACCGACCTCTTAGAATGGCTTAACGTTCGTTGGTATTTTGTTGTGAATTCTGACATTTCCGGAAGCGGCATGTCTGTTTATCCCAGTGGAATGTCCTATTTCCGCTCATTGTAATCCCCTCACTTTTCCGTTCCGCGCGCTACACTCAGGACGTCTTCTGGCTGTACCATTGTTTTTCTTTTCGGTCGTGGCAATAAACATCGTATTGCGCTGTCCGCTATTTTCTGAATTGTCACTGTTTGGGTAACTCACCGTGCCTAGAGTAAAACTTTGTGGGAGAGATCATCACATCATCTTAACATTGTCATGTTCGAAGTTATGATAGATGATGATATGTGACGACTTTTAGATCTGACTTGGAAATTTCACTTGTACCACTTCACTAAGGCTTCAGATCACATCCACTCCATCGGATTTTTCCAGTTTTTGGTGAACGGAAGGAAACGCAATCCCCAGTCTTCGGGATTGAGGTTGTCAATCGCTACCAAGAATATTTTGGATGTGAAGTGACATGGAATCGACAAGAAGGGTATAACCGGAGACAGGGAGCGTGATCGCCAATTTGCTGCCATACCCATCACAGTCTTCGCTTAATGCAAGCCGTCACTTGATGACAGGTATACCAGGTTGTTCTGTAGCATGACATGGACATCGTGTATTCACTGACTTCGGACTTCTCAACGTTCTTAGTGAAGGTTCGCAACTGAGACGAAGTTGAAAAATTCCGGGAACTGTGTGCCGCCACAGAAGTCGCTCCTCTTTCATACCCATAGAGAATTGTCATGAACTGCCTAGTTTTGCGTTCGGCTGATTCATAAATCCGTATTCAAGTTTATTGATGACAGTACGTGCATGTGGATCAGTAATGCCTATTCAGTGCTCGACGCAATTGGTCGCCCTTTCCCCAGGTAAGCAATTATTAGACGCGAACTGCAAAAATGGCCGTTGAAGAGAGAGTGACGAAATCTTTTTTCGACGAAATGTACAAGTGGTCTCTGATAGCGCTATAAAAAGCACCGACACGCAAATTAGCTAGAGAGACTAGAGACCAGTCGTCGACGAGCGAGTAAACCGGAAGAATGTGACGCGTGTGTCCTTCGGGTTACACGGTGAGAAAATAAACGTTAATTCTACGATTATTATTATTTGCTTAAGGAAGCCCATTATTACATTTGTCCTAATGTACCGGTTATAGGTATTTACGTGCACTTTTTGTAACCTCATATAGTTTCATGTTCATACAAGGGTATATGCAAATTAATTAGGGAAGCCCTCATATATTTACGTGCTTCTGTGTATCCCCCAATGTAACTTCTTGACAAGTGCCGTTGAAAGAAGTGCAAATATTACCTCCTTGAAAGAAGCAAAATGCGTCGGGTTTTACGTTTGACGTAATGTACTATGCACCACTCTCACAAAATGAATATAACCGTCACTTCAATGAACTTTCCAAAATTTTCATGTGGGCGAGTGGACCATCGACCGTCAGTATGGTGTTCCGAAATCGAAGCGGGTTGGAAACGGTCATTCGGGCACGAACTGATACGGCTCACGTTCTCGTGGATCACTAAGGTGCACAGTTCAGGAAGAATGTAGAAAGTTCATTCAGTGTGATGATTGTGTGGCAATGGCAGAATGCGGTTACACCTGAAAACCGTTCTGATTCCCACGTATGTAGGAGAAAAGACATTGTGTTCTCCCGCTAAAGGCACCAGGTTGGTTGTCGTAACCGTTTGTGCGTTGTAAAAAGGTTTTTGCTGTCATTTCGATGATGAGCCACATGCCTCTGTCATGTAAGAACGTTAAACCATCCGTAATTTGAGGGTCAAACATAAATTTCTGATTTTCGACAACCTAGCCTTTGCATTGTATTTCACACTAAATACCAAAGGAGGTAACTGTCAAGGCTATGCAACAGTTTCTCTAGGTCACTTGTCCTCCATTTTATCCCACTCTATCGGGCTAATCCCTGGCTTATCTTCCCCTCATTGTGTTGAATAGTAGCCCATTATCTGTATGCAACCCGGTGCCGACCTATCTTGTGACCAACGACCCAATTTGCGACTAATTATTTCTCTGCCGATTGTGCTGTGTCTCACTTGTGCCATTTCAGCTACAACAGTTCAATATTCGAGTAATGGGAACTTATGATCCTGATGATTGTTGGGCTGTTTTCATCTGCTGAGGACTCCGCTGATCGTCATCAGTTTGCTTTTCAGTTTTCCATCTGTCTGTTTCAAACTCTTGTATCCTGGCACACTACCCCGTGCCCTTCGAGGTTACCAGAATGCTGGTCAATAATGTGGTTTGATGTTGCTGACATCTCACAATCGAACGACCGTACTACCGCTGGAAGGTGTACTGTTCAGCGCGTCCATATTTTGTTTTGAGGCGTCAAACACCAGCCACGTGGTGATTGTGCGTTGATGATTGGTCATTCACACTGAATGCAGTTTACCCACAGTCCGATTTGGTTGCCATTCGTTCCGTCTGAAAGAGCTCGTCTCAGATCGCATGACATGCGAGTAGCCGATCAACGTAAGCTGGTGACAGACCACGCAGTCGTAGTTCTCATTGACGGTTATACTCGATGCGTTCAAGGTGTACGGCACTTGTCGTATTCGACTCTGTTGAGAATCTTGTTGAGATTATCTTCCAGTGTCGATATGGTTTGTTTACATTTTTGACAGTGACCTACTCCAGGTGGTAAATAGGTCGCCGGGATTGATCTTTTTCATGCCCTCCTTGAACGAACTCCAAGCCACCTTCCTGGAGTTATAAAGATTGCATCAACATAAACGAAATTTACCCCAGAGACTACTTGACGATGAAGTTGGAAGCATACTCATTCTGAAACTTCTCAAAATGATCGTAAACAGCAACGACTACCTGATGACGTTATTTGTGATCATTTTCAGTAGTAAAGTACTGTCCGCTAGTATTTGGCTGAACCGCTGACATGGAAGCAGACCGGGCAGATTATTGGAATAAATTAGCAGCATCGCTTACTTCCCGGTCTTGTTTTTAGTCTAGTTCGAACTCACGTGGACTTGAAGGTGCAAGTTTGTCTTCCTAATTTCAATCAGTGGGCTGTTGGAGCTGAGAACCCTGACTTCTGCCTTGAGACTGGAGAAACTAATCTTTTCCAGTCTGGAATTCCGAAATGTCCGTGGGAAGCTGATAGTTGTTTGCAAAATTGTGCATACTTCTAAACGCATCAGCGCCAAATTGTTGGCTGTTAGTGACATACCAACTTGAACGAGGCACTCTCAAGAGTTCGGAAAGCAACATATTGCACTTAATTCTGTGCAAGAGTCCAGATGTTGAAATAAGCTTCCGGAAGTAGTTGTCATGGTAGCAGCCACGGGTAACTCGGGACGATTATCAAATAAGTAGCAGGCTTCCGCACAGTACATGATCAATTTCCATCCACAGAATCTGCGCAACATATGCTTTTTCACCAGTAATATGTACTCCACACAAAGCAAGATGGCGGACCTAACTCTAATAGCACGACCGTTCTCTGAGCGTTTCCCGAGTGATCCCTGAGTGTTCTAACTAGACACTTTGGGAACACTCAGGGAACGGTGGGAGAAAAAAATGCGCGCAGCCCCATTAAGCAATCTTATCATATGCCGCCCATTATATATTTTCCTACGGAGCTCAGTAGTGTTAAACGGACAACTGATCTCGCACAATAACGACGACGCAATGTTCCACCTCACAAAGAACGATGTAGAAGGCACATGAATATTCATACGTTATATTAAGCGCGATTTTCACAGCAACATCTGTATAACTTTGACGAGTACGTAATTAGAATCACGGTGCGAAGATGTTGGTAGCGAGATCGTCAGCTTCTTTATTTGCCCGCAACTTACAGCTATACAAAGGTTATACCTGTGGAAAACAAAAATTATTCGAACGGGCTCACCAGTTTAGTGCTCGTCGCATTAAGTCGCGTTTTTCCCAGGTAAGCAATTATCAGACGCGAAAAGCAGAAGGCCGTTGACGAGAGTGACTAAATCTTTTTTCGACGAATTATACAGGTGGTCTCTGATAGCGCTATAGAAGGCACCGACACGCGAATTAGCTAGAGAGTCTAGAGACCGACCGTGGACGAGCGAGTAAACCGGAAGAATGTGACACGTGTGTCCTTCGGGTTTGCGCCACGGTCACGTGACATGTGGGCGAACAATCGGACAGCATGCATCATGCGAGCTTTCTTAATAGCCTAGGTACAATATGCAATTATGAGTGTTGGAACTATTTTACACACCATACCGCAGGCAGGCCAGTGAAATCTCCAAGCCGCTACAGTCTGGCCTTCTGAATCCACCTTTGAATGGTTCCCTTGACGTCCGCTTGCGAAACGCCGCGGTAAGCCTTTTGTAGAGACTATAACAAATGATATTTTGATAGTCGCATTCATCTGTACATATTCTATGATTTTGGTTTTGTACCTGCTTTTGTTTCTGTCAAGCTACCCATTTTGTAACATCCGGCCCGGGACTATAAACACAACTCGCTCCGTGTCTCGCTAGCTTGACGTGTCTCTCTCTACTCTCTATTTTCCAGAGGTCGGTAATAATACACGAAGTCAACGGGCTGAGACTTGGCATTTCATTGTCGATCGATTGTCGATAGTGATAACTGACAGGGTTTTATTTTGTTGGATCAGTTCCAGCACTTCTTCATGATGGATTCTACATTTAACAAGTAATGATTTTCGGTGATCAAACATACCAACGATGGCTGCGGCCAACAGTGAGGAGGCAATGGAGACGCGATTGTTCACTCCTCTCCAGTTTATGGTTTTCGCCACTTCATCCGTCAATAATGTTCTCATAACATTACGAGTGCATTCACCCATGGATGTGCCGCTTACACTGCTGAGGAAGGTCACCTGCGTACTGTGAATCGGAAAAGTTAAACATACTATCTGGGTATATGCTTCCGCTTCTTCCAGCTTCATATTCAGCAGCTGCATGTCCCCTATGGACTGCATGGGGAATCGCATGGAGAAGCGTACAGCGGATGGCGTAACGGGAGCTGCATGTTGGAATCGCAATGCATTCACTTCCAGCAGCAGGGCATGCAACTCTTCGTGGATTCGGACGTTTTGGAGAACTAAGTTCTCAATTACACCTGGTGAACACGGTGATTATTTGTATTGAACGAACTTACCTTTTAACTCTCTCGCTTCTTTGGTTGTGTCGGTTTTGCACACTGCCTCATTGTGTGCTGCTGGTGGACTAACGATGGTGGAGCTAAATGCGTACTGATTGACATTTCACTGATGACATACCTGGAAGCAATAGGGCTGGAAAAAGAGAGCAGGTTCTCCAGTTGCCCCAATGTCCATCGTGGTTGAGATGGAAATGCATGGGACATATTCTCCAATTGTGGTGGTGGTGAGGAATAGTCGATATCGACGCCGTACACTAGAGGTTTTCGTTTCTCTTCCACTTCATACGTGAAGTCAGAACGAACGATAGGTTGTCTGCAAATGTGACCTAATGCGATTTCACTGTATCTCTTACGTTTGTCACCATGATCCATTATATCCGTTTATATGTCCGTGTATATATGGGAACACAGAAAAATGTAGAGTCTGCTGGAAGGCAACATCTTGTCAAAAAAATTGCAACAGGTTGCAAAACGCTGTATGCCAATGCGTCTTCCAGAGAAGCCGGTGATTATCACGGGTAGTCTATCCACCAACACCGCGTTGTTTGGCTTAACGTCACAGTACATTACACCTTCGTGAATAAACCTACCCTGTTTCTTCGCTGCTAAAGGAATGAGTGTTNGAGTCCAGTGGTCCGTGCAGTCTGACGTCCCCACACAAGTGGTCAACACAGTGGAAGTTGAACATAAGCTCAGATTCACCGTAGATGGTAGCGAACTGAACTAATGTTTTTCGCAACAACGACTCCACTAAATCCACATAGTGAAGACACCACTTTGGGCAGCAAAGTAGGTATATGGAAACTGAAAAGTTTAGGAAGTTTTCGTGGATTTTGTCATCTGCCACTCCTTTCAACGCCTCTGGGCCGATATGCAGCTGAAGTCGCAGAACATTCACGTCTTCCGTCCATCGCCCAGTCATTCAGTCAAACAAAACTGGACGTATTTTTCTACTCTCGATGAATGTGCATGCACACTCCCGTGGTGTTCCCAACAGAGTACGTGCATCCAACGGCAGCTGAGGCAACACTTCCCTCAAGTGATTGAGCATAATGCCGACGGCTTTTGAAGACAGGCGGGCCTGTACAGCAATCGCGCGGACAACTTCCGTAGGTGTCCTCTTCCTCTCGTTCGTAGCGATGACGTCGTCTAAAATGGTGATGGCAGTTTTGTTGAATGAAATTGTCACATACCTGTCTTCTGCGCCATAGAGATAATCCTTTTCATCACTGCTTGAGTGATCGTCGAAGTGAAAGTCTGTAGAACATAATCAATGAACCTTGCTTCCGTCAAGGAATCTCCCATGACACTTTCCAAGACCGAAGAAGTGGTTGCAGGTGGACGTTCGTCTAGATTTTTAAGTTCATATAGAAAATATTGCTCACCCNAGATTTTTAAGTTCACATAGAAAATATCGCTTACCCTGAAAGCGTTACAAAACTTGAGGAATCAGTTGTTCCTCCCTTGCCACAAAAGCCGTGGGTGTCTTACAGTTGCCCCCAGAACGCTCCTGGTGCGCTAGTTTAGCCAAACGGTAAACGTTAGCACGCGCACAACCCCTCGGCCTTTTCGACTCCTTAGTGCTCATTTTCCACGTAACGAGTTAAGCAAGATGGTGTAGATCTGCTCACACGTTTTTGAGTAGCAAAAATGGTGTGTATTATTTTTATCAGCCTTCACACAGGTGGAATGATACACAGAAACTAGACACAAGGAAGTTCGGTGAGTGTTCCTTTCGGAACACTCAAAGATCACTTAGGGAACGGCTGAGTGTTCCAGTGTGCTACTAGGGAAGACTAGAGAGTTCTACAGTGGCCAATAACTCCGTACATTTTTCCTCCCACAATTATTTTACTATAATTTTGAACAGAAATGTTCTACTTCTCCACGAAAAGTCCCTACTGCATATGGTTCGTGTGTAGGATTGCCCGTGATCTATGCTATATGAGGACTGCGTGAGCCCTGACCTATAGTTAATTTATCCCTAATACTCCATTTCTTTTACGCCCTCATCCACATGAAGGCGTGTGATACTCTTCACATGCAGTTCTACTGTCATGCACTCCATTCGAAAAGAACCTGCTGACTTTTACACCAGCTATTGTTTGGCTGAGACTACGGCTATATTGCGCTCGAAGATAAATATACTAATTCACACCCCTTTTTCTACGATCGAGCAGCACGTTGTGGAGTCTGTTACCCTTTCGATCTCTTGTTACCTAACGTTTTTCATACCGGTTATGTTCATTGTGCATATTAAATACTTGTCTATTGTTTGCATCAATGCACACTTCGTCCTAAAGCGTTTCGCCTTCTGCTCGCACGCGGTTCTGGTTATCGTGAGCTAACCATAGCAACGTTCATTTAAGTCGCTGGAGGAACCAAATCCGTTAATACTAAAGGGGAGAATCTTCTTGCAGTACGCAGCAGGCTTAGTGTAGTGGAATTAATTGTGGATACCTACTGTGAGTTCTTGTACTTGCCTTGAGGTACTGTTGCCCCAACTCTTTGTTCCACTACAACGTCATCTACCAGCCAGAAACGTTCCAGATCTACAGCAGACTACCAAGCCTACTGAACTTAAAATGGATTTGTGAATCTCTGACAGTTATCCACTTTGGTATTTAGTGTGAAATACAATGCAAAGGCTAGGTTGTCGAAAATCAGAAATTTATGTTTGACCCTCAAATTACGGATGGTTTAACGTTCTTACATGACAGAGGCATGTGGCTCATCATCGAAATGACAGCAAAAACCTTTTTACAACGCACAAACGGTTACGACAACCAACCTGGTGCCTTTAGCGGGAGAACACAATGTCTTTTCTCCTACATACGTGGGAATCAGAACGGTTTTCAGGTGTAACCGCATTCTGCCATTGCCACACAATCATCACACTGAATGAACTTTCTACATTCTTCCTGAACTGTGCACCTTAGTGATCCACGAGAACGTGAGCCGTATCAGTTCGTGCCAGCCTTGAGGTACTGTTGCCCCAACTCTTTGTTCCACTACAACGTCATCTACCAGCCAGAAACGTTCCAGATCTACAGCAGACTACCAAGCCTACTGAACTTAAAATGGATTTGTGAATCTCTGACAGTTATCCACTTTGGTATTTAGTGTGAAATACAATGCAAAGGCTAGGTTGTCGAAAATCAGAAATTTATGTTTGACCCTCAAATTACGGATGGTTTAACGTTCTTACATGACAGAGGCATGTGGCTCATCATCGAAATGACAGCAAAAACCTTTTTACAACGCACAAACGGTTACGACAACCAACCTGGTGCCTTTAGCGGGAGAACACAATGTCTTTTCTCCTACATACGTGGGAATCAGAACGGTTTTCAGGTGTAACCGCATTCTGCCATTGCCACACAATCATCACACTGAATGAACTTTCTACATTCTTCCTGAACTGTGCACCTTAGTGATCCACGAGAACGTGAGCCGTATCAGTTCGTGCCTAAATGACCGTTTCCAATCCGTTCCGTTTCCGAAACGTAATTTAGGCGACCTTCATGGTTGTTCATCGATAGAGGTAATAAACAGATGCGGAACAATAGGAGTGCTGTTAGGACACCAATAGACCTAGTAGGGCAACTGGTATACTCACAGTTAGCGTATTCGCAGCAGTGTCGTTTGGTGAGATGTGAATCCATCCACTTGACGAAATTACGCTACACTTAGTGATGATGTTTGCCAACCGAAGCCGAATTATCCACCTGGTCAAACGCTTTGGTGGTGTCATGGTTAACAAAACCAACACCAACACCCTGATCTACTGAATTTGCCCACTGTCCACTGACTATCGGCAAAATCTTCGCGCAGGTACAACCCTTCTTAAAAACGTGCTTCCTACCAACAAAAGGTTGTGGGAAACCAAATGCTTGCCTAAGGATCTAGACAAAATCGTTGGTATTACTTTTGACAGGCAAGATTGAAAATCGACTAAGCGATATTCACTGGGTTGTTCGCATTTATCACTGTTGGATACGGGAGCTAGCAGGCCTTCAACTGACACGTATCTAGCAATTTGAGATGCACTGGGTAGAAGAACAGAATGGGGGTGTAGAAAACTGCTCGGTGGCTTTGAGTAACGTTTTGGACGGAATACAGTCCTGGTCAGCAGTGCTGTCTTTAAGGCACAGAAGCTTATCAAAAACATCCTTCACTATATCAATGCCACTTGTCAATTCGGCAGTCTGCACCTAGGAAATAAAAATGCCAGGGAATTAGTGGTTTATTCACCAGTGCTCGCAAGTTCCGCGCAAACCACGCGCACGAAGAAGGCGATTGCACAATGCTTTACTGTGTCACTAAAATTTCGTTTATTTGCAATCTCAAACATCCATTATGCAAGGAGGATTTTCACGACAAGTGGGCGCACAAAAAATATCGCACCGATCGAACGATTCGCGAGATTCCCGGCTTTTGGACGCCCCAACGTCGTGTACCGAGGTCTGCCCAATTCTTCGCCAGATTTTGACATTTCTCGATTTTCCTCTTCCATACCTACTTATTTCACACAATTCTGCGGCCATTTATATCCAGCAATGATCATATCTCTTGGAAGTGCATTTGGACGTTTTCCTCAATGTGATCTTGGACTATTTGAATCATCGACCCATGCGTAATTTTGTAAAATGTAGATTAATATAACATCGATAAAACAAGTGAACCAACATGTTTTTCTGCTGCGTGCATCAGTTTTTTTAACCACAATCTTTTTATTACTTATCACGCTCTTTCTGCTGACTGACTTCGTTTGTGGCAATATTTTTATTAATTTAGTATCGCCTGGATCTCCGTTACGATTGCGCACACCCGAGCGTCCTACTGACATATTTTGATTAATCTACGCTATTAATTTGAATAAACTGCGGGGACTTCTGGAGTTTTCTTGTGAAGAAGTAAACAGATGTATGCTGATAGGTCCACGTGAGAAAATTTTGAGGGCACCTTTTTAATGCTTTCCAAAAGTGGTGTGTGACATACCATATACGAAGGCACTATTCAAACAACGTGTCTGTTTCCTGAGTCCTGCTACCGTCGTGCTGGTGATTGCTCCCACTCACCGAATGTTATCCATGTTTGGACCGTCAAGTACGTTGAAGATGTGTAGTGAGGAGAAACTTGGAGTAGCTTGCATTCGACTGAGCCAACTGAGATTTCAGCTGGGATATCTTGTCAAATAACTACACTGCTGCATCCTGTGTAGGGAAGAAACTGTTTTTAAGGGGCGTTGGCCTGGGCCACCCGTGTACTTCAATCAATCTGCTGGCAGTTTCTTCGGAAGAGACGACGTAAATTCTTGGTCTGGAGCCTTTGTCTTTGGAACAATCATCTTTTTCAGAGTAAGAAGTAGTTGTTGTGACAACACCTTGCAAGTAACAGTCATGAGAGCTTTAGGGATTAAGTTTATGGCCAATAATATAGTAGTGGGTGAAGATAAGTTTGTATGCATAATCCTGATAACCTGATACCTCAGGTGTATAACACAAGGGAATTTCAGTATAGTCTGGTAAATAGTTGTTGTACGTATAAGCTTGTTATTTATTTGGCCCAACTTTAACCGCTCCATGAATCGTTAAAACTCTACCCAAGTTCACAATTCGCCTGTGCTTGTTACCTGAGAGGTTTGCCAGAGTCGCGATCATATCTGGTTAGCACGACAATGAGGCGAAAGTAAGTGACCCAATTTTCTCTAATAAGGCCTCAGTGATTGCCAGTGTTTGCCAATCGTTCTACCATTTACTGAAATATGCAACGTCCAACTGTCTATTTCATTTGTAAGCATATGGTGTCGTATTAGCAACACGACATTTTTCAGACCTGGAAACCATGCTATTCGAGGGTATTATTCCAGTGACGAGCAAAATTAGGCACATAAAAGGGTGCGCTGTTGGCCACATGACGCTTGTTGCCATGGTAGACGACATCGAATCAGTAAACTAGGAACAACAACGCGAATAAGCATATACTGAACAATTCCGTCGTGCTGTGAATCCCGTAGGTCTTACCTATTTGTATATTCATGTAGCATGAGGATTTGCTTTGAAACGAAAAGTGAGGTCAGTTGGATATTCATAAAACTTATCTTCGGATCATATATCGCCTGTGGATTTGTAATATTTTTTTACATAAAGGGGATATTTAACTGCGATAGGCTCTGAATGCTACAGGTCTTTTGAGTTAATTTATCCTGCAACATCATGATGTGTTCTGAAGAAAAATGAGTCACCTGGTCTGCCTAAGTGTGGAAACTATTTATTTTCATCTTATCTTTGTTTTTCTCACTGTGAAATTAGCCATCTTTAGCGGATGATCTTACTCTTACGGCTTTTTCTTCCAGCAGACAGAGTCATATATGGGCGGTTGGGACTTAAAATCGAACCCGAATTTGTTCTGTTCACTTCAAAAAATTACTTTATTCGTTTCTGATGTTTTTTTTTATTTCCGAGTGCATCATACAGTGCGGACGTTTTGCAGCGGATGAATGTTGAAAAATGAAACAAGGGTCAGCATTTGGCTTCGGATCTACCTAGAAGCGAGGCACGTCGTTTACCGTTCACTGGGGGTGAGTCGCGTTAAGGACAGTGGACCGGTCAGAAAATTGGCACGTTACACTCATCAGGGCTGCGTTAGAGATTGTTTCCCAAATCCTAACCAAATTCCAAAATGATCTTCGGATTTCCCTATTACGCAGAATTGGTGGTCTGTCGAAATCGCTCGTAACGGTTACCAGGGCAGCTGACACTATTTTACAAATAGTTCTGGCCAGAAAATTTCTTTAAAAATATTTTTATTAGTGTGTGAACGGAAGATAAGCACATTGTATAGGAATATAAACCCCATTATTGCCAACCCTTTTAAGAGATCGGAATTCACTGTCCACGTAGAAATTATTTTCAGTTCTCGAATTGCGCTCTTTCCTTGTTTACTGACCTCGTCCTGTTAATGTTTGATGCAGACGTCAAAGTTTGCCGGGTCGTGAGGAGTAGTAATGACTTTTTCCCTTCAGAATGACTTTGATATAATCTAACACTGTATTCTTTCCAATTAGTCTGGCATTAATGAAGCTTCTTCCTGTCCAGTTTTGCTTCCCTTGTTTTCACTATTTCAACAACGGTTTAATGTGGCCGTATCTGAAGAAGAAAGACGTGATCTGACCACCTTACCTTCAAGAGGAGGAAGTGCTCTTGGATAATTTGCAGCATCACATCACCAAAGTAGTATGGGGCCTAGAAATCAAGCCGTATGAAAAAAGGCTGAAATCTCTGTGCATGTGATCCTTAAAGCTTCATCGGTGTAGATGTAGCTTGATGTTATCGTTTTTATTATTGCAGTCATTTGATCATTCGTTCCGACTGGTGCCCAACAAGGGAAGCAGCACGACATATAAGGGCCGATCCTTAAAGTTCTTGGTTCAACATGGCAGACAAGAGTGCGGAAATTTTCTCATTGCTGGCTGTTAGAGAATAAAATATCTTACCTGGCCAAGTTGTCACTGCTAGTTCTGTATTAGTTTTCAAGGTTTGCCCCGGCCAACATTTATGACCTAAGTTCGGACACTGCAATTCAATCTGCCGTCTCAGCCTGTCGCTGAGAAATTTGAGATTCTGAGCAGCAGTACACGAGAATCCTAAAGACCACTGCATCCTGCTTTATCCAGTCCGCAGCAACCGCTCTACCAGCTTATCCACGAAGCCACCTGGGGGATCAGGAATGTGAAAAAGTGAACGGATTTGGAATTCCTGTTTGAGCAATCAGTCCACTGGATCAGTTGGCGCATTCCGTGTGAATGTGGATTGCGCGGGCAAGTGAGTTCGAATGCAAAGATTCTGAGCTCCCGGCGTGGTTTTGTGGCTCAGATAGTAAAGCAGTAAATGAGTCCGGACAAGCAGCCGCGCTGCCGAATTGAATCCAACATTTAAGTCATAAGCCTTTGTCAAGATACGCTTAAGATCGGACTTACAGGCCTCATTTGCACTGACCAACTGTGACGTAGGAAAACTGCAACATACAAGCCGACCGCTACCATTCGATTATCCTTAGCTCCCGTGAACCACCTGTGGGTAACGTAGAGATGCCGGGGTACAGCGCTCCTCTAAAGCATGAGTTCCATCGATAGTTCTGTAATGAGAGACAACAAGAGTAAGCGTGAGCCAGAGGCCCAACCTACGCAAACGAAAACCAATATGGCACTAACAACAAACCACCACTGTCTGTTACTCACACCAAATTCAGCATGCGCGCGCCAGCTAGTTTCGAATGCGCCTCACAGAAATACACGAAATCCATGGTGACCATGAAGGACATTTGTGCAAAGCTTACTGTGGTACAGATCGAAAGTTTGTTGGAGTCATTCGAGGTGATGCATTCTTTGACACAACTTTGAAAGTGACTAAAGGAGGATTTGTTGTCCTTACCGTGCCACGTTTAACCACCTGTAGTATGATCTTTTCCAGATGCTCACCGGCCCCACGAGAACAGACTGGCCAGAGCAGGTGTTGTACGTTTAAGATCGAATGCAACTTGTCTGGAGAGTATTCGGTTAGCTAGTTGTCTAGTGGATGTTTGACAACTTGTTGACTGGTGTAGCCTGAGCCAGACTGAACACTACAGCTGCCAATGATTGGCCGACATTTGCCTCTCATGCAGAAAGAAGGCATAATTCTTCAGTCTCTCCTCTCAGCACAGGTTTCTGAAAGTCACCCACATGTTGGTTGAGCTCATCTGAACCCTAACCAAACGATCATGATTCTTTCCAAACAAAAATGTTCGAATTAAAGGTTGTGTGACTTCCGCGATAAGTTGGTTTCAACCACGCACATCCCCCGGTTCACCATTCTCCACCCACAATTCGATTATCTCTCCCACCTCAAGATGCCCTAGCTACGAACTGAGAACCAACTACCTCATACAAGCTACACGATGTGCTCGGCAGGCACATGTCATTCACCAGATTCATTCTGCGCCCTTGTAACCACTGTATATCCTGTGCTTTACTTCTGATCGACTGTTACCAACTAAATTTCATATGCGCAGCGCGGTAGATTCCATAATTTAAATAAGGCCCATTGGTGGAAATTCGGGCCCCTGTTTGATCCAAACCGGTGACAGAAAGTGCACACTCAGACTCGTCCACTGCCCTATCAGCTAGGCCACAAAATCATCACTCGGACTCACTCACTCGCCCAACCCACATTCACGTGGAAGACACCAACTGATCCAGTGGACTGACTGCCCAAACAGGGTTTCGGAAACAGGTCACGTAAGAATCCACCAACACCACTGGTGAGCACTGAAATTGTGTTACTTACAAGTAGTGTGGTGGGTTTTATAATTCAGATAAAATTTTGAAGAAGAAAAAGCGGATCATTGCTATGCAAAATTCTCAACATGAAAGCCATGAGTTGTGGAAATCATCACGAAGATGCTAACGAGCATGGTCGTTAAATGGATGATGGTGTGTCCTGCTGCTGGCTGTCTCGGCAAGGTACTT
The DNA here is from genome assembly GCA_008508345.1 of Paragonimus westermani. NCBI lineage: Eukaryota > Metazoa > Platyhelminthes > Trematoda > Plagiorchiida > Troglotrematidae > Paragonimus > Paragonimus westermani. Next base: position 17,718 of record QNGE01007952.1, read on the forward strand.
ATCGGGAGAGTGGTCAAAGAACCCGGAAATCGAATTCTGTTTCACCTGGCTCACACCGCTTTCCAGATTGCACCCTCAGAGGAAAGTCGTGCTCTCTAATTGAATGTGTGTTTAGTACCTCTTCAGGAGAGTTGCGTAAGTGTTCTGGGGATCTCCATGCCAGTTAATCTGGTCCAACTCCCACGACCACCAACCGCATATATTCGCACACTGAATGGCACGGATGAGTGCTGTAAGTAATCTGAGTGATTATCAATATCGATTGATCCAGTCCATTCAAAAATTGCTGCTTTCCGAAACAAAAATCAAACGGGCCATTTATGGCATCAGTTGGTCTCAATTATACTGAGTTTCGATTATTTATTTTATAGAACGAAAGCAGCAGTACAATGGAAATATCCAACTGGTCTCAGATTTCCCGTTGGTTGGTTGGTTGGTTCGGCTGTGTTTGTTTGGTTGCTTGGTTTATCACCTGACACCGGATAACCTTGCTCGGTTACTTTTAACACTAAATCAGATGCTACATCCTGCTTCGCCAATCTGCTGGTACACCAGTTAACTCGGGTGGCAGGCTGATTGTCTGTAGACTACGCGAGCCGCTGGTTGACCTATCGTCAATATGTTTGTCCGACTCGATCTCTTTACAAGTTTTAAGCCACCTGTTTGTAAACGGAATGCTGTAAAGTATCGGAACCGCAAATACTGAAACCTGGCATGTTGAATGGGGAGAAAAATGTGTTGAAACCACCCGGACACAATCGGCTCAGTGTAGCAACCATGTTTGGATGACACTCTAACCACACAGGTACCACTCGCACAGCTTCGCAACGATCAGTTTCAGGCTAAGCTGTTTCCCAACCTCTCTGAAACCCACTTTTGTGGCGAGCATTAAGGGGATGTTTACTGCGATGTATTGAGCGGATTGACATTATGTGAAATGATAAGTAGACGTTTCACTGCTGAAGCACGATCGCGAGAATCGCGACTGGAAGTCAGAAAGAACTCACAAGAAGAAAAGTCCACCTCGAATTTATATGTGCACTGGTTTGAAATTCAGGCTGGTAGAATAGTATGAACAAACTGGTCATCAACCTGATCGCTCTGATGAAGGTCATTTATAATTTCAACACTGATTGCGAAAAACAAGTAAACACATCTTTTAGTCATGGTGCGTACCAACAGACCTACCCAGGTGATTCGCAAATTTCGTTCATACTTACCCAGCCTATCTGGATCACCAGGTCTGGACGAGTATGAGCATTTGTGACACCATTCGGGGCTAAAATCCAACGAAATGTGACCAAAGAGTTCTTACTAAGGCTAACGATTGCCCATAGAGAGACCCGAGAAAGCTTCCTCATACTGTGGTCAGGAGGTTGATGTCAACCGTGTCATTAGAGATAAGCATGACAAACTGATCTTAGAATAGAACAAAAACAGAGATCAGACAGAAATAGGTCACGAGTGTGTGAACTGACAAAGCGTACTGTTTAACTTCCTGAGAGGGTTGTGTCCAACCTCAAAGATTTTTCCACAACAAAACCAGCAAAACTACCAACATTACTAATTTCGTTCGCTTCAAATCGGTGAACAGTCAGCCACTGTGCGTACATTCCCAACGCCATTGTCGCAATTTCCGTGAAATATGTTCTTGGCTACCTTAGGTCGTTTTCATAGACATTCAGATCACGGTCTAGTCAGTTGATGTGCAGCGAATCTACAGCACCGAGCCTCATGATCTTCAAACACAGAGAACGGAGAAATAAGTGGGTGGTCTTTTGTGAGTTAAACATGATTTGGTTTGTCCTAAGTACGATTTTGTTCATATTAGTCTGAAGTGTTCGGTATAACTGTGATGAAACACGGCTGATCGTGATCTGCCGCATAGCGTTTGTGTTAAACGTTAGACGTAGGAAGGTAGATTATATCTTTGAATGTTCATTTGAGTTTGTTTCACACGTATCCGTGTTACATATCTCTACCAATTCCTGAATCTTTCCGAAATATACCGTTTATGACAGTATTTCACTGTAGTTTGTTCAATTTCTGCCTGTTTTGGATCAGGCACAGCTATTTCATAACATAAACAAATGGTTCTGGACAAAACTCG
>QNGE01007953.1:0-14100 GCA_008508345.1 Paragonimus westermani
GAGCCTTCCTTGCAATCTGACACGACCACTCGAGTTGCGCGCGCGACAAATCCTTTCTCCCGTAAATGTTGATATTGATGTATTATTAAATCTTGATATCGTTTACTTGCAGAAACTTGTTTTTGCGTAGTTTTTCTTCCTCACTTTCTATTGCCGGTCCTTTGTTTATATGTGCCCTGGTTTCATTTACGCTTGACCGCTTCGCCATCACGCGACGGCTGCATTTGATTGTATTTACGCGAAGCATTAACCCCGGAACTTGTATACTTGTTGAATTCAATATCAAGATTTGTTGTTATCTCCCCCCATTTTGTTCATCATAATGTTTTCAAACACTAGCCCCTAATAAATAAGAAACTCGCAAATACCACCTTCTCGCCCTTTGGATCGGAATCGGCTACTCGACTGGCTCAGACTTTATAGACGCCCCTTGCTTACGGACGCGACTATCGTGGATTCGGCCTACCGATAGACGTTGCGAGAACACTAANACACTAAACGTTGTTCGAACAACCTCTATAAGTCCTAGAGCGAGAATATATATAAAAATTTTGAAAACATTCCGCGTTCAGCCGCGATATTTTACCGCAATACATTTTCGTGTGCCGAGGCCATCCGAACGCACTTTCGCAGATGATATATGCCTGCGAAGCTCGCGAATAATCAATCGTTATATCCTTAGGTAGATTTGCGACCGAAAAGCTAATTTACACACTAAGCATTGATATTTGGCACTATCACTTTCTATTATTTTGGAGTTATCTTGGCACTGCTGATAAAAATGCTGAGCCATTCGCGAACTATTTCTTGTGCGGGTAGCTCCACATCGATGCGATTTTTGAGTTTTTTCCGCACAAACGCGCGGGTAAAGAACACAAATGGAAGGCTAACGATGCAACACCAATCTGAGAGTCAACTAGCTATAATCGCACGATAACGGCCGACGCGTAAATTCGGAATGCGGGACATCCACGGCGCCGACACCATGAGACTGCAGACCTTGACTTGTGCATTAGGAACACCCACAGTCGTATCACCATGTTCGCAAATTATTTGGCAGAAAGCATACGAACATTAGCACCATGAATGAGAATGCCGAGCGGATGACTGAATGTCTGGTAGGCTGTTATCAAACAATCAAGCCGCATTCCGTGGCTGCATATGCAGAATGATGAAGACGCTTTAGTAGTGGCTAGCACGCAAAATCCATGTGTTTGCCACCTCTGCCGTTAGATGTGGTTTTCTTGCATACACATAAATTCGGTGTTTCCTGAGCTTTTTTATCAACACAGTAAACGTTTGCTCTGCTTATTTCGCATCTACATAGTCCAAGTCCTTACTCGTAGTTGCCTGCTGAAGGAGTGTAACTGGCCATTTTTCACAGTGGAACGCCGACAAATGCAATAATTCGTCGAGGCGAAATCCTTACGCCGGAATGAAGAACTCTCTCACAAATCGCCTAAACTGTACAACAACAATTCCACAGCACTGAGTTCATTCAACAACGTGATCACACTAGTCAATAATGAGTTAAGTTGGTGGAATGATAAGTAAATAAAAAATTACGGAATAACCATTTTCATATTATTATCTTCACATTAGTGGATATTTACATACTGACATGCGTTAATTGTAGTCTGCAAATCGACATGCAAGTGCTCAAAAGAACATTAGTTAGCAGGGGTGGAAAGCAGCGATAGTCCTGATGAATTCGAACGATCAAAAGAATGAAATAACGAAGAAAATCTCGGCAGTTTTAATTTCTGCACTGCGTACCGGATAAAGAAAGTAGAATGTACGGTGAAGTTGTTATATTCAGGTCAAAGGTATCACATCTTTCACAGAACCACCACAATTGTCCACTCCTGGTTTCAAAGCAGCAGAGATATTGCGTGTCCAACATGCAACTGTTTCCAGCTACTCAACCGAGACGGAATCAAGCACCACAACATCCACACGTAATCTTCCGGTCCCATCCCCTAATTTCACTCCGTTTACGTACGCACCAAATTACCTCTGCTGCACATTGAGCAGTTACTCAGGCTTGACGAGATGCCCCCACTCATGTCGAAGGAGTGCACATGTGAGCTGCCGGAACCGGTCACTCGATTGTCCCGATCCGCACACTATTGGTTGTTAAAGTAGCTACTTACGTTGGGCGTTTGATGATTGTTGTGTTCACAGAAAGTTGGTGACCACGTTCCCTGCCTTTGTTTGTTTCATTCTCGTTGATTCTCCCGCTTGTTAAATAGGAACTCTTCTTAGTAATGATTACGAGCTTTTCTTGCAATGACTGACATGACCATTCAAGTTACGCGCGTGACAAACCATTACACCAGCAAATGTTAATCTTGATGTATTAACAAACCTTGATATCGTTTATTTGTGAGAGCTTATTCCCACGTAGTTATTTCCTTATTGTATATTGCCGGACCTTAGGTTATATATACCCTGGTTTCATTAACACTTGATCGCTCCGCCATTACGCGACGGTTGCGTTTGACCATGTTTACGTGAACCGTTGATCTCGGAACTTCTATATTTGGTGAACTCAATATCGAGATTCATTTTTATTTTACTCCATTTAGTTTATCATAATTTTCTTGTGTATCAGCACCATATTAATAAGAAACTCGCCAATACGACCGTCCTCCCTTTGGGATCCGAATTGGCTACTCGATTGGCTCAGAATATATAGACGCCCCTTGCTTACGGACACAAATATCCTGCGTCCAGCCTACCGATAGACGTTGCGAGTAGGCGAACCGTTGCTCGAACAACCAGTAGAAATCCAGGATCGACAGTGGTTGTATTCCATATACTTGGAAGCAGAACGTTCTCTTTCATCCAGCAGGGCAGGGATAGGACGGATGCTAATGACTTCAAACCGATTGCTCCGCTACGTAAAATGTCAACAGTAATGGAGGGTATGGTAGATGACCTCGTAGGAAACCACCTAACCACTCGTTCACCGGTGGCATTGGAGTAGCACAGATTCAGGAATGGTCACTTTTGCACGACCAACCTACCGGTTGCCACCAATGCATGGATGGAAGCTGCCGAAGAACACCCCCCAAATGGGTATCGCGTTTCTAAATTTCGCGACGGCGTTCCATGAAGTCGAGCGCAATACACTGCTGGATATATTAACCAATCCAGACCAATCCGGTGAGGTTTGTTAATGGCTTAAACAATACCCACTTGTCGCATGTACACGGTCAGATTCAATGGCAAGTTATCCAGGCCACTGAACACTGTACCTGACGTGCCACAAGGCCCCACGCCGGGTCAATTATTGTTTTTGGTCTGCGTCGAAGAACTCCCAGGTGCGAGTGACTCTCCTGTTGCGAGGTGTGCTGATGATACAAAGCGTTCGCGCGTTTGACGCAGTATTGAAGACGCAGAAAACTGCTAAACAGGCCCGAGTGTTCTGAATCCATGATAAGTGGAAAATCAACTGCCCTTCGACACACTTAAAACAGACTGCACTTTCTGCATCATAGAATAAGAACAGACCGTTTCGGTGGCACAACCCTGGCCACCGTTCACCAGGCGTGTGGCCTAAGCACAGTTGTTACATCAGGCCTCTCTACCGGTATTACCATTATGCTGTTGGTGGAGAGAGTAAATGACGAGCTAGTAATGCTCAGTAAGGTCCTTAAGAGTTTCCCAATCAATACACTGACAAATTTACAGCACGCTGATAGGGCTCCTGCTGGGAGTCAACATTCAGGCATGTGTGCCGTTCTGGAAGAGCGACGTAACCACTCTAGAGGCCAACAGGAGGAGGATCACTAAGAGAGTTGTGAGTCTATTTATCTTGTTGCATGAGAACCGTCTGTCAGAGCCTGAACTACTTCCGCTAGCCTACAGGTTTATGAGAGGCGACACCATAGAAACACAAAATCTTACCCTCTCCGAATCACGCCCAACGAAAACGTTCCAAATTCACCGATACAGATTCTCATGGACTATAAGTATTAGGTTTCTATGCCATGTAGCGGTGCCATATGTGGACAACAAACTTGTCGTCCATCTACTCGGCATGGAATCCACTGCCGGCGATGATCGTCTTTGCAGCATTAGCCGATATACTCGAGAAGCAGCTAGACGACTGGATTGTTCCAAGATGGCCACTGGTATTCGGACACATTGTTGAAGCAACAGCTCGCGTGAGTGCTTGATTATTGCTATGTGTTAATAGAATTTTGGTGGCCACATTCCCTTCTTATTCGTCTCCTCACGTTGGAATTCTTCATACCGATTACGAGCATTCCTCACAATCTGACATTACCGTTCAATTTAGACGCATAACAAATCATTCCGCCCATGCATGCGGATCCTGATGTATTATTAAATCTTGGTACTATTACTTGTGAAACTTGTTTCCGCGTAGTCTTTCTCCCTTACTTTCTTTTGTCGTACCCTTGTTTGTATGTACCGTGTTTTCATTTTCCCCTGACCGCTTCGCCATTACGTGACTGTTGCATTCGGTCACATTTACCTGAACCGTTAATCTCGGAACTTGTATACTTGGTGGATTCAATATCGAGGTTTGTTGTTGTCTCCCACCATTTGGTTTACCATACTGATTTTGAACATCAGCATTTTATTAATAAGCAACTCGCCAATACGACCGTCTTCCTTTTTGGATCCGAATTGGTTGCTCGACGGGCTCAGAATTTATAGACGCTCGTTACTTACAGACGCGACCATCGTGGATCCAGCGTATCGATAGACGTTGCGAGAAGACTAAGCGTTACTCGAACAACCGCTGGTCGTCCGGAATTAACACACATACCCCTGTGTACCACCACTATTTTCGTTTTTTCTTTCTCTCCCTTATTCCTTCCCTCCTTCCACTTCTTCCTTCTTGCCCTGCATGGTCATCCTTCTTGCCTTATTGCCACGTAATTAATCAGCTCAACCACCCTAGGTGTTTGACTGCCGCTAGCTGCCTCAGCACTCAACAGAATTTACGTACCCTCTCCATTTCAGCACTTCACGTGTTCGGGTCTGAAGAAACACAATCTGACAGTCACATGGAGATCGACTCTTATTTGAAACCAGGCACCTTGTAGCAAATTGGAGTGTCCACTGGCCTGCCTGCGGTATGGTGTGTAAAATATTTCCAAAACTCATAGTTGCATATTGTACTTAGGCTATTAATAATGCTTGCATGATGTATGCTGTCCGATTGTTTGTCTGCATTCCATGTAACCGTGGCGCGTTCCCGAAGGACCCACGTGTCACATTCTTCCCGTTTACTCGCTCGTCGACGGCCGGTCTCTAGTCTCTCTAGCTGATTCGCGTGTCGGTGCCATTTATAGCGCTATGTGAGACCACCTGTATATTTCGTCGAATAAAGGTTTGGTCTCTCTCCTCAACGGCTTTTTTGCTTTTCGCGTCTGGTAAATGCATATCCAGGAGAAAAGCGACGCAATGTGTCGAACACTAACTTCCCGAGCCCGACTAATTTGGTAATCCCGTTCAAGCAATTTTAGTTTCCCGCAGGTATTTTTTTATAACTGTGAGTTGCCATTTCTTTATTACTTTCTTCATATTCATTTTTGTTAAAGTTCGATTTATTATCCAGTCCGCTATAATGGAGTCTCAACCTAACGTTTAGTCAGACGCCCGAGTCAGCGCATTAGCCTTATCGTTTGCACCCTCTAGAGAGAACAATCCTAAATCGTGGTTTGCTCAGTTGGAAGCCACATTTGCGCTACGACATATTAGTTCAGAGCTAACGCGTTTTCATCACGTAGTTGCGGTACTGCCACCTCACGTCTCTGATGAGGTGGACGATGTTCCGGAGTCACCGGACTTCACGGAGCCCCAGGAGTAACCCGAAGCGGCCGTAAGTAAGCGCGTTGGCTTGTCCGATCGCCAACGTATTTCTCAGCTTGTAAGTGCGACCGAGCTAGGTGACCGTGAACCATCGCAGCTTCTTCGATGCATGCAGCGGTTAGCAGTCACGGCACATAGAAGAGGCTCTACTTATGGAGACGTGGTTGTAGCGTTTGCTCAAGGATACGCAAACCTATCAACAACCTTGGCTGATGTCACCGACCGGATCGGGGAAACATACGGCACAGCTGGTTCCCAGCTCGTTTCGAATAGTCAGTGCGCAATTGCCACTTTAAATACTCAAGTTGCCACTCTAACCGAATAACTTCAGGCCTTAACGACGTAGCATTTGAGGTCATGTTCAACTTCCCCCATTTGACGACACAGTAGCCACGCAGGGTCACGTGATTCCCGTCAGCCGCCACCGAACGCTAATCCGGATCACAGCTGGTATCACCAGCAATTTGACAACAAAGCCCGACGATGCCGACAGCCTTGTACCTTTGGTCCAGTCAGCAAACAGGGCAGCCAAATCCACACGGTTGACGACGTAACTTACCTGCCTGGTCGCCTGTTCCTTCTAAACGATCACGAGTCGGGGATTCACTATCTTATCAACACAGGTGCCGAGGTCAGTGTGATCCGACCTGAGGCCCACGACTTAAACAGATCATACACTTCGAATCCTCGCGCGGCCGAAATAGGCAATATAAAAGTGTTTGGTCAGTGCTCAAGCACACTTAATTTAGGTCTCCGAAGGCCTTTCCGCTGGATTTTCACGGTCGTCAACGTCCGAATGGCGATTATCGGCATCGACCTCCTCCAGCACTTCGACCTTTTGGTAGATTCCAGACGACACCGTCTAGTTGACCAAACGACAAAGTTTACGGTTACAGGGATTTTGACCGAGAAGGTATCAATCAGTCCCATATATTGTAGCTCACTAATCGGTAAGTATCCGACTGCTTTTCGACAGTCTTCATCTCTGCCTGCCGTCAGTGGTTCCGCGAGGCACCACATAGTCACGACAGGCCCGCCGGTGTTCGCCAAAGCTCGCAAGTTAACACCAGACAAGCTTGAAATGGCCCGCGCTGAGTTTAAGCATGTGCTTGAGCTCGGAATCATTCGCCCGTCCAGTAGCCCTTGGACCTCTCTGCTCCACATGGTCCCTGAAGCGTCGAGCTGCTGGCGCCCTTGTGGAGATTATCGTTCGCTCAACAACGCCATAGTACCCGACAGGTACCCCATTTCCGCACACACAGGACATCACAGCTAGCCTTCATGCTACCCGTGTTTTCTCGAAAGTTGATCTGGTGCGCGCATACCACCGGATCCCGGTTGAGGACGAGAATGTCGCCAAGGCAGCCGTCATCACACCATTCGGTCTACTCGAATTTCTACGTATGCCGTTTGGTTTTCGAAACATCGCACAGACGTTTTGACGTTTTATCGTCCGCTCTTACATCGACGATCTATTAGTTGCAAGCGCTTCCGAAGAAGAACACCAGATTCATCTGAGACAGCTCTTCGACAGATTAGCAACTTTTGGTATAACGACTAACGCTGAAAAAGTGTTCTTGGACAGCAAGCAGTAGAGATTTTAGGGCACCACGTTGACCAGCACGGCATTCGACCGTTAAGTGATAGGGTAGGAGTAATCAGCGATTTTCACCGTCCTACCACCCTCGCTGCTATTCGTCGATTCAACGGGATATTCAACCACTATAGGCGGTTTATTTCACATTGCGCTCAGCTCATGCAGCCTTTAACCGATTTGCTCCGCCGCCGTGCCATCAGAGTCATAGAGTTATCAACGACAATCATCGAATCGTTTGATAGGATCAAGGATGCATAAGCCACCGCCGTTATGTTGCACCACTTCAACTCACCTGCGGAAATAAGTATAGCTGTTGACGCGTCAGACACCGCAGTCGGCGCCGTACTCCAACAGTTCGTCGATGGACTCCGAAAACCGGTTGCTTTCTTTTCCAGATGTTTACTTCCGGATGAAACAAGGTATAGCACGTTCGTTCGTGAATGTTAGCAGTGTATCCGGCCGTTCGTCACTTCTGACATGCCCTCAAGGGAAACCAGTTCGCTATTTTCACCGACAAAATCCGTTGGTTTCCGCCTTTCGCAGTAGGTCTGAGAGATATTCGCCCAGCGAAGTTCGACATTTGGACTTCGTATCTCAGTTCACGTCTGATGTACGCCACGTTTCTGGCAGCGATAACGCTGTGGCTGACGCTTCATCTCGAGTGTCGTCACTAGTTGGTCACGACTCAATCGACTTAAACGCTATGGCCAACGCACAACGTTCGGAAAATGATTTCCGCGCCTCCTGCCAACACTCACCTCTATGGCTGACTGATCAGCACTTGCCAGCGTCTGCCGACACTATCCTCTGCGATACCTCTACTGGACATCCACATCCAGTAGGTCCCATTCTTTTCTAAAGACGCATGTTCGACGCGCTACATAACATCGCCCATCCTGGCATCCGGACCACGGCCAAACTCATTTCCGATAGGTACGCCTGGCCTGATATGCAAAAGGATCTTCGCAAGTGTGCACGATCTTGCCCAGCTTGTCAACAAGCCAAGGATCACCGCCACGTGTCGGCTTCGATTGACCGATTTCATTCGATTACATCTCGACTTGTACATCTCCACATCGACATATCTCTTGACGATGGTAGATCGTTTCACGCGGTGGCCAGAGGCCGTCCTCATACCTGACTTCCGTTCTGAGACTGTAGCACGCGCACTTGTTCAGCGTTGGGTAGCATCTCATGGTTGCCCGGCCACGGTTATGACCGACCGTGGCCCTCAATTTAAAAGGGTTCCTTTGCGGAACTACTGAGCGCGCTTGGATTTCATCGCAAGCAAACTACGGCATACCATCCAGCTGCAAACTGTATAGTCGAACGCTTCCACCGACAACTAAACGCAGCCCTCGCCGCGGTCGATGCAATCCGTTGGACAGAAGCCTTGCCAATGGTTTCATTCGGCATTTGCGCTGCCCTTAAGGTCGACCTTTACGTTTCCAGCGCCGACCTCCTGTACGGTCACCCACTGCGTCTTCCTGGCAATTACTTCTCATTCACCACCGACGTCTTTCGATACGATGCACCTTACGCCAAACAGATCGCTTCGCACATGAACCGCATCAGTGTCATTGACATACGAGAACAAAGCCGCAAGGTGTTTGTTCCCAAAGACCTCCACGACTACACGCATGTGTTTGTTCGCGTGGATGGTGTACAAAGCTTGCTCAAGCGACCTTACGGAGGTCCTTTCAAAGTACTTCAACGGGAGGAGCGTTTCTACGTGCTTGAGCGCCGAGGAATTCGGGATACGGTCGATCGTCTGAAACCTGCCTATTTCGAAAGGACAGAGGAAGCCTTCAATGCTCATCCGCAGCCCCTGCCCACGCCGGCAGCTGTCTCGAAACAGCCTCGCCCAAGCGCATCGTCCTCAGCAGACGTCACGACTTCTCCGATGACGCCAGAACCCGCCGTAACGCGTTCAGGACGTAGGGTGCACTGGCCGAAACGCCTCATATAAGACTAGCGTTTGTCAAATCTCGTTTTCATCTTCTCGCTCATAAGAAAGAAATCGCACTGTTTTTAATAGAAAAATTACAAGAATATCGTTTTCACAACAAAAAACACTTGCGTTTGCCCAGGTTTCTTTTCTCTCTCGGATGTTCGTATTCGCTGTATAATTTGGTAGAGTACGTCATTTATTTCCCTACTGATACTCATCCAGTCTCGTTTTATTTTTTTGTCGCATATCTCATCCGAAGCCGGCATGACGTATGTGGCATATTCGATCGCGATCATCTTCAACCTTGTATTGGATGAAGTGCTAGAACGTTCCGTGGATGCTTCGCCTCGAACATTTATTTTACGGATGTTGCGGCACCTTTAAGGGAGGATACTCGAGTGGGAGCTCGCTAGAAACTATGGGATTTAGTGTTCCCCCACTTGCAGCGTTTGGGGATTGTCGTACAAATAGTAGGCTGATTGGAGGCCAGCTGGTACGCCTTGAACCAGATCAGGCCGAGGGTAGCTGGCCCCAGATATCCTCAACAGGATCGAAGGGTTGTTGTCACAGTACACTTCTAGGAGGGTACAGTGTAGCAGCCTGGAGTGTCCACTGGCCTGCCTGCGGTATGGTGTGTAAAATATTTCCAAAACTCATAGTTGCATATTGTACTTAGGCTATTAATAATGCTTGCATGATGTATGCTGTCCGATTGTTTGTCTGCATGCCATGTAACCGTGGCGCGTTCCCGAAGGACCCACGTGTCACATTCTTCCCGTTTACTCGCTCGTCGACGGCCGGTCTCTAGTCTCTCTAGCTGATTCGCGTGTCGGTGCCATTTATAGCGCTATGTGAGACCACCTGTATATTTCGTCGAATAAAGATTTGGTCTCTCTCCTCAACGGCTTTTTTGCTTTTCGCGTCTGATAAATGCATATCCAGGGGAAAAGCGACTCAATGCGTCGAGCACTAAAAACCTGTGCAACCGATTCATACCTAAATTTCGTGATTGTGGAATAGTGCAGAATTACTATAATTTCCATTCCTCCAGAACACCGTGCTTTAAGGAATCTCTATGAACCGGAACAGCGAGCACATTTCCGTTTATCCTAATGTAAATACACAGCGTTATGACCTGGACTACCGCAGTGTTTGTTGTAGAGTTAATCTCGCCCATCAAAAATTTAGAATGACATTCCTGATGAGGAATTCCTGTGTAATCCCTGAGGGCATTGAAGTTAAAGAATGCGGCAAAGTAGGAAACCTAACCGTATACTTCCAGAAAGGTTGGGAATTACGAACACTATCTGACGTTAGTCAAGGATCAAGGGCAAAACCTAAGAAGTTAAAAGGAAGAGTCATGATGGATGTTTATAATCAAACAGTAGTCTTCAACGGATGTGTGCAGAAAGTAGGAGTACACCGAACAAATCACGCAAAGATGTATGCAAAACCAACTTGAAAAGTTGAATAAGTGAATCGATAGGAACCAAATATCCGCTATGTACAATTAAAGGCAAGATTGAGGAAACCGGCGTGACCTTCTCATCAAACCCTTCATAGAATGCATCACAATGGTATGATCATAGAACGGACAAGCGGAAAAACATGCATGCCGCGAGTATTTTCGGTGAAGCCAAAACATCACCAATCTAATCAGGCTCATGTAACGTTGGATGGAATTATGGATCTGGAAATCGATCACAGCGTCCCTGTGATGTTTTCATTGTTTTGTTCCCCGTTTAACTAGTTTTGCGTAACTTCTGAACCGGGCCGCACTGTATATTTTTGTCTGATTTGATAAAAATAGTGGCAGGACACATTTGAATAAATTTCGCCACGCGCACGTGTCGGCCCTTCCTACAATGCCGGTGATCGACAACCATTCAAAACATTACATTGTCGAATTGAATTCTAGCTTCAGTGCTTCCTACTGCCAACTATGCTTGGGACACTTTGAATAGTCCTCAATGTCATTCGGTGTTCCATGAACGTTGTTCACCACCGGTGAGTTCAATCCTTGACTTCACTCTTTATTTTGTATCCAGGTTTGTTGCAGTATATTCATTTTTTTCCGTTTCATATATGAGTGGAATAATTTCGTATTGATCAATCAGTGTGTGATAGTTGGTGGATAGATAGAACTTAACGCGAGACTGGTAGCCGGTATATCCGAATTGAGCAGAACACAACGAATGAACGATAATCAAACGCTTTTATTAGAATTACGTGTCGTATCAAATGTGTACAACCTGAAACTCAATGAAAGACGTGAAAGTACATGTTCCATGACATTCATCACATCCACCACACGTTGAATGGGACTGCGGGTTCATGAAATCCTACCTGGGTTTCATTTGAAACCTTGAAGACCTACGAATGATGCTTGTAATTTCTTGGTTCGAATTCGAATCTACAGCAGAATCATCATTATCTGAAGTCACAACAGAATTTGGAAGGAACTGACATGTATCCTCAAAACGTATTTGATCCACGTGTCGATTATGCACAGATAATTCATCAACGTCTATAATTCGGTATAAGCATTTATCAAGATTCTTTAGAACTAAACCAGATGACGGTCTCAAGTCATTACCACGATAAAAGGTAACTTCAAAGGACTGAATACACATCAAGTCGGACCTCAAATACCTTCCTTTAAAAAGTTTGGTGGGGCTTTCATGTGTAGTTGAATGACAGGCATTGCGATATTGTAGCAAGAAGTTGTCAACCCCTTTTTCAAGGTCTCTGAATGGAGTACACTGAAGAGAGGTTATAGCACTTTTGAGTGTTTTAACAAAGTTTTCAGCCTGACCATTAGAACAGGGATGTCGAGCAGGAGTAAACAGATGCTTGCATCCAATGCGGTTGAGCCGAGTAGTTAGAAGATTGGCAGTGAAATGGGTACCATTGTCAGTCACTAACACAGGAGGGATACCTTCTCTGCCGAATATTCTTCTGAATGCGTACATAGTGAATTATGCAGTGAGCGTTGTTGTGAATGCCACTTCCTGCCACTTCGAATAGGAATCGATCACTACCAGCGCATAATACTGGTCAAGAAAAGGACCACAGTAATCCACATGAACCCGTTGCCAGGCCTCAGTTGACATCGGCCATGGAGTCCAGTGAGACGGTAAATTATGGAATTTGTGATGGCAAGATGAACAACTTTTAGCCAGACGACAAATATCAGCATCAATCTCTGGCCACCAGCACGTTAATCAGGCCAGGGGCTTCATCTTTTCAACTCCAAGATGTCCAGAATGTAGATCGTCCGGAACAGCTCTACGAAGAGTTGGAGGAATAACAATTCTGTCATTCGAGCACAAAAATCCATCTGGAGTGAGTGATAAGTCCACCCGACGCACATAAAATGTAGGAAAGCTCCGTCTGACTTGTGGGATCCAACCACGATGTAGCGCACTGAGAATGGGTGAACTGACGTTGAGCATCGCGAATCAACTCTGTCCGGCTAACCGGCAGAGGCTGGGTTAGAAGGCAATCATTACTAGAAGTTTGCTTAGATCTATATGGAACACGTGACAAGTAATCCACATGTTTGATTTGGTTGACTGATTTGTGCACTATAGTATAGTCATATGCACTGAGTGCTATGCTCCATCGTTGAACCATGGCTGCTGAAGAACGTGCCAGTGACTTGTCAGGATTATAGATGAATTTCAGTGCTTCATGATCCGAAACAATTTTAGTGGTATCCCAAACAAATACTTATGAAGCCCCTTTACCGCCAGAGCTTCACGATGTGTCTGAGTATAACCCCTTTCTGCTGGACTAAGTCGGCGTAATATACACATAACTGGTTTGTTGTCCTGTTCAATCACAGCTCCGATTCCATCTGGAGAAGCATCAGTAATTAACACAGGCATAGTTTAAAAAGAAAATGGACGAAGTATAGCATCATGTGACAAAAAAGATTAACAATGAACGTACATACCGTTCATGAGTTGGCGTCCACGTGAACTGCTTCTTAGAAAGCAACTAGAATAAACATTCAGCAAGATGAGAGAAATTTGGGATGAAAGGGGTATAGTACTGCAAAGCACCTAACAAAGAGCGCAATTTGGATAGGTTTGTGGGTGTAGGTGCATTAACTAATCGGTCTAGACGTTCGGCATCAGGTTTGAATCCGTTACCGTCAACTAAGTAACCGAGGCACTCGAAACTGCTCACAGTAAAAGCGCATTTGTTTGGATTAACAGCAGTGTTCTTGTCAAAAAACTGTTGGAATAGTTTCAAAAGACGAGAATCATGAGTTAACTTGTCTGGAGCATGTACGATGATATCATCCTGATAAACTTCAACACCATCCATACCTTTCACAATGTTATTCATTACCTGCTGAAAGATAGCAGTAGAATTACTAAGTCCAAAACGGCAAAAATCGGTACTGAAAAAGTCCATTAGGTGTATTGGTTGTTGTTATCGGCATTGATGTCTTATCCAAAGGAATTTGTAGATATGCATCCTTCAAGTCTATCCTGGAGGAAACCTTGGATCCTGAAAGTTTGTTCAGAATGTCCTCAGGTTCAGCAGTAGTACATGTATGCTGCTTAAGGCATCGATTTACAGTAAGTCGATAATCTCCACATATTCGCAGAGTTTTCCCATCAGACTTCAAGGGTGTCACAATCGGCGTGGCCCAAGAGGATGAATCAATAGGCTCAATAACGAACTTCTC
>QNGE01007954.1:0-19817 GCA_008508345.1 Paragonimus westermani
ATTAGCATTAAATAACCAAATCGATAAGCAGTTAGATAACCCGTACAGTAGCTCTGATTATCAGAAGTTTTCGATAATTTACACCGGTGAACAGGGTGTGTCGTTTTGCCGAAAGCCAGACAGTCAAGGTCATGAGAGGTACGTGTTGGTCGACATACACCATAAGCTGGAAGCTTTCGGCAAATGATACTTTTTGTTTAAAAGCTTAAGTATACAGGTGTATGCCGTGATAACCTAATTCGAAGCTGATTTCTCTAAAACCTCTAAGGGTTATCTGTTCTGTTGAATCTTTATCCAATACAATAATTTCTCGCGTATTCTTGAATAAGTAAACTGTCGATCACTTACTTATTTCACTAAACTCGATGGAAAACATCAGGATTATTCTCTGGAAATTTCTTCCCATCTGCAATTCTGCCTTCATATAAAACTATGGAGATGACCAGTTATGTATACATTCCTGCTTCGACGGATACACGCTGTTCAGGCTTTACAATGCTGAAGCGGTCATATCGAATTGTGCCGAACGCTGATAGCATTTTGTGTTGAGTACGTTAGCAACAGATGAGCAAATATGAGGTCAAAATATCAAGAGAAGCCTTTTGTAAGCATTTGAATTCCGAAACAGTCAAGACTCACTGCAATTGAGAGTCCCAGCGGCCAGTATCCCATCGATAAGGGTTTGATAGCAGACGGTATATTAATGGTGTTCACAGAAAAGATAGAATCTTTTGTTGTATCTGATAATAATGTAGTGTGCAGTATATCCGGCGAAATGTGAAATGGTGTCACCACTTCTCATTTGTCCCGTTTTCAAAAAACTGGTGAATATACTTTCAATAAAAAACTCTAAGTCATGATGGTCAATGTGATGTTTTACGGGGTTCGATAAGGTTGACTATCTGTACATATCAGACTTCTAACACTTGGCGTCCGATTCGAACATCCGAATGGTTGCGCTTGAATGTGCATTATTAGAGGAAACAGAATTATCACTCAGTCTTACCTCTCTGGACTACTACAGAGCCCTGTTTTCATTCTCAATTGCACGTGGGTTAGACAGGCGGTACTAGGCTGTCCTGGTAACAAGTGGCGTTAGTTACTTCGAAAACAGTTTTCCACTAATCATCAGCCACACATAGCGAATCCCGGTCAATGAATGTGAAGAAGTTCCGTCAGTGGATGATGATGATTCATTGTCATTTAACTAACTGAATCTATCAACACAACGTTGTTCATTCAGAGCACTGTGCATTGCAATCGGGAACAGCGATTGTTCCGGCTAAGCGCCGAAGAACTACAACAGAGCTTTAACAAAGAAATGTCGTTGTAAGTCACAGGATTTCACGAGCACCACTGACCGATGAAAGTTTTGAGTCAAGTTTTTCCCTATCACTTAGACCTATTAGGTACCAAAAAACTCCACTCATTTCAAAAGTGAACCAACAGTGTGAAATGACTAGCCACATATCCAAAAAGGGTCTGGCGGCCATAGAGAAAATATGGGAGGGAACAGTACCATTTGTTCTGCTGCCCATAGCTCCTTATGACAAGTTACATTAAATAAACCGAAATTTGAACAAATATATGGAAAAAATATCAGGATTGATGGGCGGTTAGAAGAATGGTTAGTGAAAAGAACAGTGAATGAATAGGTGCTATTCAATGGTGGCTTAGATGTTAACTGTAAAATGCTACAATCTCACATAACCAGTCAATGGGTAGTAAACCTCAAAGTTATCCAATCGAATCGCTGTGCTCGAACCTGAATTGAAGTCAAGGCACTTGATCTGGCGGGGTTAGGTTAGAACAGAGCCTGCATCTAGGATGTTCGTAACAAAGGAATGAGATAGTGTGTATTGATGGAATGCAGAGATTGAATATCTCCGGTCGGAGCTGAGATACTTCGATATATAGGCGCCTCATTACTTGGAGTAGTAGGGGCACACATTCAAGTTGTGTCCGCACCATCATTCCTGGAGTGCAAACAAACGGAGGCTGGACGAACTTCATTGCCAGTGGAAAAATTTCTGGGCCAGAAGGGTTTGGTGAGTAATCAGAAGAATGTACGTTCTGAAATCTAGAAGTTACCCATGAAAATTTAGAAAGTACCTTGAGGAGTAGCCTAATAAGAAATGATGTTTACAATACTGAGAATCACCAGTTTTACCCGCTTTGCGTAGGGTTAACTGGTTGATAAAAATGAGTGTTTTTGACGGTTGTACCTTCAAAGCTATTGTTAACCGATTCAGCTGGCTGAATGAAACAATCTCCTGCCATTTTTACTCTAAACTCAAAAGTCCAGTTTTCATTTCTCACACATATAACGTGATGACACTGCAGCAACGTGAAACAGAGATTCAAACGTCCAAGAAGGGTTCCAATGGTAACTGGGGTCTACGAGGATTGACGGTAAATTTTAACAAGAGACCTTGTACATGACGAAATCAGGGACAACGTCAAGCTATTAAAATTGAAAAAAATCAAGGTATCATAACGGATAACCCTTAGTGTGAAACGCAGAGAACTACGCATCACGGACTGATCTCACACATCCGCCTCTCAAAGCTAGGAACGTTCCAAACAGGTATGTGAACGCATTTGGTTGACAAGAGACGGGTAGAAGAACATTAAATTCTCGTTTGTTTCTGTAGTTCATTGAAACGAGCCATTTTAAAACTAAGTTTCGCCCTCGAGGATAGTACTCTTGTTTGCCGAATGTTAACCAGTTGAAAACTTTGTGCCTACTTTGATCGACTGGTAAGATAGTTGGAGCTCCTAATCGACCACAGTAATCAGAAAATCCGCGAAGACTAATTGAAACAGTCATCCAATCAATTGCACCAGTAATGTAATCGAAGTTGTCATGTGGCAAGTTTGTGTGGAGTTCAAAGCGACATGAGGCAGCAACTTCTAGTTAAAACAACGTTTGACCTTGCCAATAAAGTTGGTGACTACATTTGTTGTGCCGCAGCATTTAGTGGGGATTTTTGCGTTATGGGATTAAGCTGTGTTTATGGTTGGACGGGTTTATGCAGGAACTTTTCTGCAGTACTCCGTAACTGGCCAAATCCAAAGTGTCAAATGTATTGATGTAAGTGCTTGGAATCAGTCGCCTGAGGACTCCACAGAAGCTAACGAATGACGAACTGACTACCCAGTGCTGCACTTTTCTAAGGAAAGACTGGATTTGTAGGTTACTGTGTGACTTCGCACACTGACTTGTTTGCGTTGCACTTCCTCATGTAGTGTCCACGTTCAAGGTTTGCTATACCAACAATTATATCTTACCCGGCGAATGTAAAGTGATTTTTGCCGGCCAGACTACTTATATCTTTGCAAAAACTGTAGTGTTTGAGCTATTTAAGTTGACTGCAGGTGATCAGCTAGTTGGAGCCCACGGCCAGTTACTAGGCAGCAGGATTAGAAGACCCGGAATTGCGGATACGACGAGTTTATCGCGAATTAGAAACACACCTGTAGATGACAACATGTAGGACCATTGGGGAAGAATGGCAACTTGTGCAATATTATCCACATTACGTTTTCTAGGCGTTCGAGCTGTTTAGAGCTCTCCTGAAATAATGACTTCAGGGAAATCCGGACACGCAAGCTTTTTCTCAACGCTTGGGTTACGAAAGACGTGACCAGCACACTCATCAGAAAGCTCTCCGGTCAGTTGGAGTGAAAGTTAACTACTGCTTTTGTGAGCTAAGAACGTGGATGGCGCAAGGGTTGTGTATTCAGAAAGCCAATACATGAGTTATATGCCTCAACATGACTAAAAACAAAAACATTCATCTGCGTACTACACTGGTCACAGAACGTCACAGTTGCCTCGGGCGCCAATGCTTAGTTCATTCATGTAGCAAGAACCATTTCATGCCATGCTGCACTGTAATACTTTTTGTATTTTTCTCGCGGCAATTTCGATGTCAAAATCCACGCTCCTGCCTCATTACTGAATATTAGTGGCGTGAGTAGTGTGGTGCGAGCGCTCGTCCTCGCTACATTGGCACAAACGACACTGGTCGCAGACTTCAGCATGCACGTGATACTAAAGTGGCTATCTATTAGTCTATCCATTTCTTTGTCTCATCTTAAGCCTGAGGCATCACGCACCGTAATACACGGATGTACTGTGGATAACAGTAACCATCTCTGACAATTCGACTCATTTTTCAACACTCAGATGGATTTCTTGTAGACCCGTGAGGAAATTCGTGGCCAGTGGTGGAGTCGTAATTGACAAATCGTTGTATCCCAGCGTATAGTGAGTTTGAAAGCAGAGTCCTTTTGTGTTAAAGGAGAACTTGTCTGCGGACCAGAGAGAGAAGAGATCACCAGGACACAAAAAGACAACGTGTATCTATTCAGCTAATTCCCTGAGACAGAATCTATTACACGCATAAGTTCCATTGTCCCATCACGGTGAATGGATAGTATCCTGATCGGTAGTCAACATTCGGCATATCGTGAGGATGCATTGAAACAGATATAGAATTAATGACAAGTGGAAAGTGATTTATTTGACATGAAGTGAGCAGCTCTCATAATGTACGTCAGCTTTTGAATTCAAAGATTTTTCAGATAACCCTTCTAAAAGCACTTCTTTTTAGAACTTATCAGTAATGCATCCTCCGTTTTGATGACTGAGAGTTGAAACGTGGTCACTGTTTCCAGAGACAGCCGTGTTTACCACCACAACTTTGATTGAATCTTCCAGTATCTACCAGCAATCAAAATATCGCTCAGCGAGTTTAGTGATCTTTATGTTTTCAATCTTGGGATCAGTGACCAGAGTAAAAAGAACGGCTATTACATACTTTCTCGAGGGTTCTGGTCAATCTGAGCATCGTTCGCAAGGCAGATTTTGAGAAAGTCAGTAGCATAGCGGAAGATTTCTTTGCATGACAGGCATGACAACGACAGCAAAGATTACGAGTATGATAAACAAGGTCAGGATGACTGAGACTCGTGAACAGGCTTTCAGATGACGCAGCACAAAGTTGATATGACGACTGACGACAGTTATCCACCTCAGTTTATCGAGAAACAAATCAAGGCAGCAGGCCTAAAACCCACTACAATGACTGTTTCACTGAAAACTGTCAACCTTCGTTTGCCGCCTAAAGGAGATGACATTTCAGTTTTAACCAGGTGAATAACTACAGCCACAACCAGATTGACATACGGCGCCGCGAAGCTCCCGCTCATTGAGGAAATTACGCAACTCAGCAAGGAAGGACTTGTTCCCCTGGATCACCGAACCAATTGTAATGTACGGTTCCTCCTGCACTTATGGATGCAAGTATGCTGGCCGCACGTCGAGATAATTGGGGCGATTATCAATGAACACACTCATAAATGGTTGTGTACCTCCGAAACTGTCATTGCCTGAGGTGCAATCACGAAACATTTACACGAGAAGAACCATGGAGTTTGTGATTATGATGCATTGCATATTACATATCGCCCTAGAACGAAGCAAGATCTACGGTTTACTAAGCCTGTTACCATTCGTCCAACAAACCTGGTACTGCGCGTCCAGAAAAAAATGGTCATCAGTTTGTCTCCCCACTGCAAAGTTTGTCCCGTTCCAACAAAGTTTAAAATTACTAATTAGCATTCTATCCACACCTCATTTAAGTGCTGATGGTCATGTGACGCCGTAACATAACCCGCCTTATCAACTTCTTGTTGCGTCATCTGAAAGCCTGTTCACGAGTCTCAGTCATCCTGACCTTGTTTATCATACTCGTAATCTTTGCCGTTGTTGTCACGCCTGTTCGTTATATATCGATCGCGTTGACTCCGCCGTAGTAACAGATGAGATGCGAACGAAATGTCCACGGTCAAGAAATCTTCCGCTATACTGTTGGGCTTTCTGAAATTCACTTCCGATTATCACTGATTCCGATGTGAAATTAATGGCTCAACGGTCAACACAGTTGTCTCCTGGATGTGTGATAAGAGCTGTAGTGTCTGTCATGGTAAGAATGTGCACTACTGAGGAGCCTTAACAAAATCGCAACTACAGTACAGTGTTTAGTTTCGAAAGGGCTGATTAAAGTGTCTGTGGGGATGCGACGACTGTGATCATCTTTGAGTGGTGTTATATTTACACTCGTCAGTTGCTCCAGATGGTCCAGTTTGTTTAGTTTCGCGTCAAACAAGAGTTGCTCTTCCACTTGCATGCCATTTTATGTGCACACTAATTTTTAATCGTTATTTTTCTAACGAACAGTATATTGCATCCACGACCCACATGTACTCTAGTCTTGCTTCTCGAAGATCTCACATTTATGTGTGCGCGAAATGTTAATTTTCGTTCCAGTGGTGATGGCTCTAAACAAACTGACCGAGCAGCTACGGAAAGCTTTTCAAGTTCATTGCTTGCTTACTCAAGGAACTGACAGAAGAAGCTGTAGACACTGTTACTTAGCTTGTCATTTACAAGAGATAACAGGATGAGACAGTGAGAGTCACTAAAGACCACGATCGATCTGAAGACCTGTTTTCTGAGTTTGGTCTTATCTACACCATAAGTGCTCTCAAGTGTGCAGTATGTGTTCAGTCTGGGGAACGGAAACACAACAGAAACAACAACAACAACAACAGACAACCGCACTAAAGACAGTGAATATTTCCGCCAGTGCAGTTTCATTGATGATAAGAAGAACGAAGACAGTAAAGATAACGAGCAGAACAGAAATTTGCGGACTATTTAGGGAGAGGATAAAGATGATTGTTCGGTTTTCTTTCTTGATTTGCTGACTAAAAGAGAATTTGGCTGAACGATTAAACGCGTGATATACCAGAATATCACGTTTACTGGTCACTATCGTAATTACCTAGGATTCACCTCGATGCTGCACAAACGCTCCCTCGTTATAACACTGTTCTACAAAACCGGGAATATATGTATAGGCAAAACAGCGGAAGCATTAGGGCTGAAGATTTGTTTGCTATTCTGTTGCGTTCAGCAAAGATCTCTACTAATTGCATACTAGAGGACACCTGAATTTTGGTTCATATGAAGACAATGTTCACTGGGTTTATATCGAATCTACATGAACACCAGCGGGGCCTCGTTATGTAAACCACCAGCATAGTCTTCTCAGCGATCAGGAGATCCAACTGTATTGAGGACGGACGGTCGCACTATACTACGTACACCACCACTATTCAGTAGCGAGGCGACAGCATGGATCGAAATGACCCCGGGACAAATACGGAAGAGACAGGGGAGGGGTCATTGGAAGGCAGCATCACATAAAATTGCTTTTGCTACATGAGGGAACTGAGACTTAGCGTCCAAAACGGCCGGAACATCCTCAGATCAGTGTTGTGTGCAAATGAGTGTTTTTGTTCATAGTCCGGTTTAGACGCATAACTCGTGTACTGGTTTCTCCGAACTTCTCGGTTCATAACACAACTACGTTTCTTTGACCCTCTATTTTACCTGTGCGTTCAATTGTGGGTGCGTTGACGTACATTTGGGGGGTAGATAGATGGACGGCTAGAGCACTGCACCAAGGAACGTCTATAAAAGAGGTTGTCATTGAATAATCGGAGAACGGCAGCACGCTAATCATCCGGAGACCAGCTTCACTGATCTTCAGGCATTTCTTCGAGCCCAGACAGACAAATCTGCCTCATGGTTCGCTGCAACAACACGGTATGACAGATTATAATGAGCCCGTGTTTAGTGAAGCTTTGCTTATTACGCATCACAAGCCCTTATTGTGTACTGAAAAGAATTTAACAAGTATATTATCTTTGCCCTAGTTTTCTTAATCAAATTCAAAGCAACTACATGAAACCAAGGTTATTTGTTCGTTTGTTTTCAGTTAAACGTCTGTTATATATATATATGTACTGTGTATAGTGTACTATGTCTCTCCTCCAGCCGTATGAAACTCTCTTGCAAACGGACTGAATACCTTTACTTCACAACTCCGTCGATTCTCTTCTCATATGAACGGTGTCCGTGATAACTAACACTTCACTAGGTCTATTGATTTGAGTGATCCGGGACGTTGCGGCAATTAAACCTTGTTATCCACTCTTAAGGCAGACAAGTTTATAATCCGGAAATCACAATATTTTCTTTGATTGTGTTTTTGCTAGTGCATGCATCAGAATGTTAAGCTGGTGAATACAATTTCGTCCGGTAAAATTAAACTGAACTATGACGTGTCCAGCTGAGAGCATTGAGTGTTAGTCATTCTTTGAGCTTTTACTGAATTCCACAAATACGTTCCGATTTTGACCAAAAACTAACCTTCTGTTTGACTAGCAGTGGTATAGGCTGCTTTTCTGATTCTTGGACGCCCATTAACATGCAGACGTAGAGCATTATGTGCCTGCTAACTTTTTTCCCCGCTGTCTGATATCAGAACTTTCAGAATGCATGGATGCGGCTGACCACACCTGACTCAGTTGCAGTTTGGAGTTCTCCTGGTTGAGGTAATGGCTAGAATGGTCCGTTAACGTCAAAGGACATCAAGATTTATCAGCAGTCGCTAGGTGCTTGGGATTTTCTAGAGTTTTTCTCAATAGCATTATCAGCTTAGTACGATTTGTATCGTTTTCGGCACAATATATAACCCGAAGTAAAGCTTATTATCTTGTTTGTAATTCATGGGCAATAATGAATTCTGTTCATTTTGCAAGTGCTTTCTTTCGCTTTGAAGTCTTAAGTGTGAGGGTTCTCGAAAAGAGGGATTTGAGAATGGGGATTCTGCCGCCTCTGAATATGACCCAGCAGCCTAGATGAAATAGCAACGGCCGTTGAAGTAGACGTCGAGCTCAGCTGCCGTCCATCCCTGCGCTTCTGGCTACCAGCAGCAGACTCTATCGGTCAGCGTCCTCAGAAATGAGTCCTCTGGCTTGCCGGTATCGATTTACGGTGATATTCTCCTGAGATCACATGGTAGCAATTATCTGGCAAGTTTGGCAAACAACCTGACACAAAGTGCCTAGAAATCACAAGATGAGGTTGAGTGGTACTCCTGTAGGTACATAGTAGAATCGAACTGGCTGCCCTCCAGTTCGATTAGTTAGGTTTGAAACGGACAGTAACGGAAGTCGAGTCAATTGTCACATTTAATAAACCAAGGCAGCGTCTGCAGTCGGTCTGCACGTTTTCGTTCTGTGGCAGCGCGCACCACGCGTGTGATAAGTACCAATATCCATTAAAGCTTCTAGAAACTACATGCGAATTCGACGGTGTTCAGATAAGAGTTGGCTCAAATTCACTGTACGATCGGCTGAATGTCTACAGGTCAAGGTTACGAAGAGAAGTAGGTTTTCGGAACCTGTGGAGGTAGACTGCATCCGGTTAGTGCTTGTTTACGTACATGACAGATGTCAGCAAAATACCATTTGTTCGATACTTCCGTTGTTCACCATTATGTGTGATTTCATCCGGTCCGTGCCCGAAAAGTCCGACGCAAATTTTGTGTGGTTTACAGAGGAACAAGAATGACACATTGTGTAGGTTTTCGTAACTTAACGAATGTTTAATGAGTCGATCTGTCAGTAAAGGAACTAGCTAGTAACTATTCGTTAGACAAGCCACGGGACGGATAGTATTGTGCCTTGTGATTTATCACCACGTTATCTAGCCTGACATCTCGATTGGGTGGACAAGTTTATCTCAAAATCATACGCGAGACTTTGAGTCATCACAACCGTTGTCATCTACATGATCATGTTCACACTAGGTTCACAAATTGATAGGGTGTTGCGGGAGGGGAAAAAAACTCTGGTTGTGTGCTCCTGCTTCGATGTTGGTCGGGGAAAACTTGTTTTGGAATGTTCATAGGTGTAAAGGAAAAGTGAATTGAAATGAATAGAATGTAAACTCAACGAAGCTGCTGGCTGCAGACATTTTAAAAACGATCACGGAAACATATTGAACTAACGTTCAGCCAGACATACACAGTTAATGAGCTAGTTTAGCGGTTAGGACACTCTTTGTATGACACAATAGTAATAACTTTTGGCAACAAGATCACAGTCTTCATCACCATCATCAGCAACATCATCATTGCCATCATCCACATCACCATAGTTGAAAAATGCACAAGTGTTTAAGAGGGTTGAGTCACCGTCATGTCACTACAGTAAGATCAACTTTGCACAGTTTGAAAGTGAACAAAAATTACTCATTGGGTACATGCGTTTTATATATGAAAAATGAGAGCAAGTCAAATGGGTCATTAATATCATAGACATGGAGCAGGTGACAGTCTACTGGAGGGGGTTGGGAATGTTGGTGAGTGTGTTACACTGTTACTCGTGCAGGCCGTGAGACACGCAACAAATACGTGAATAGTAAGGTGCCGAATTGCAATCTATTGTAACGGGAACATTTAGATGCTGTAAAAGAGTTACGAGCTACTACGTACGTACTATTGACGAGACCAGATAAAGGTTCTGGTATCGTCCTATTTGATAAAATCAATTACGTCGAAAAAATGTCAGCTATATTGTCCGACAGAGCAAAGTTTACTAAGACGAAAAATGATACGGATAGAAAAACAGCTATAGACGAGAAACTATCCAAATTACTCCGTTATATGAAACAATCAGATATGATTGACGCACGCATCTTTGAGCGCTTCATGCCAACATGGACGGTCATTCCACGCCTGTATGGTGTCCCTAAAGTTCACATAGATGGAGTGCCCTTAAGACCGATTCTCGACATGTACAATTCTCCGTATCATGCTTTAGCTCAATGACTGGTTGAGCTACTGGAACCAATCAAAACACAACTGACCCCATTCAGTTTAAAGGATACTTTTGATTTGGTCGATGCGGTTGGTTCATTGAATATCAAGAGTCACTAAATGGTTTCTTCAGACGAAACCTCGTTATTCACAAACGTGCCGTTAAAAGAAACTATTGATTATCTGTGCGCTTACATTGTGAACAGA
Organism: Paragonimus westermani; assembly: GCA_008508345.1. Classification (NCBI taxonomy): domain Eukaryota; kingdom Metazoa; phylum Platyhelminthes; class Trematoda; order Plagiorchiida; family Troglotrematidae; genus Paragonimus; species Paragonimus westermani. The sequence goes on from QNGE01007954.1 coordinate 10,950, forward strand.
AAATTCAACGTCGGTATTCCCATCGCGAAATTAAAAGAGCTATCATTATTCTGCACTGCAAACTTTCAGTTTCAATTCAATGGAAACCTCTATAGGTAATTTGATGGCGTAGCAATGGGCTCCCCGTTAGGCCCGTTACCCTCAGATATATTCATGGCCAAACTAGAGACCAATGAACTGCATCACGTCGTCGATAATTGGTGTCTCTATAGACGCTACGTAGACGATCTATTTTGCCTAATAAACTTTAAGGACGATACACGGTCTCTACTGGCTGATTTCAATCGTGCGCACCCCAACTTCGCTTTCACTATTGATTTTGAGACGAACAATCAACTATCGTTTCTAGATGTCACTATGCTTCGTAGAACTGACAGATCAATTCGAAGGTCAGTTCATAGGAAAAAACATGGACTGGCCAATACACGCACTTTTGCAGCTTTGTTCCGTTGAAGGTATAGGAGAAATTTGGTTTGTTGCTTAACAAACAGAGCGCATGTCAGTCACCTTATCCAGTAAACTCCAGCACGTTCGAGATGTGCTAAGTCAAAATTGATATCCCCAACTATTTCTGGACAGAAACAAGCAAACAAAAGTGAGGCATGAAATTGTCCAGACGGTGGATAAAAAAAACCCGTTTTTATCATTCTATCATACAAGGGTGAATTTACCAGTGAAATTATCACCCGCCGAGTTTGCAATGCAGTGGAGAAGGCCTATCCAAGACCTGTCCGGTACTGGTGCCACACCTCAAATTTGGTTTGCCTAGGTTTTCCTCGTCCTTTTGAGTTTATCATCTCACCAATTCTTGTCAAGCAGGTTACGTTGGGAGAACCACAGGACGGCTATCGGAAAGGATTCGTGAACATCTTAGGAAATGGCTTCCTAACGGTTCGATAAAGCCCTTTGCCAGTGCAATCGGTTCTCACTTAATTGACACCGGTCACCAAAATGAGCCAAATGAAGCCTTCCAAGTTATTCACAAGGTTCGTCAAGTCCACTCCAGAGCTGTCAGGTTGCGACTGTTATCAACGGCCGAGGCTATTGTCATCAGACTCTACAAATCCTCTCTGTGGGCCCAGAAACTGTTCGTGCAAACCCTACACCTCCCTTGGTCAATTATTTCACAGCCACTTGAGAATCAAGCAAGCGTGAACCACTTAACACCTACGGCTGCATGTCTCACGGCCAGCACGAGTAACGGTGTAACACATTCACCAACACTCCCAGTCCATCCAGTAGAAATTACTCGATTAGAAGCTTCCTAAAACATTTGGGTGGCAAAATTAGAACACTCTAGAGTACGGTATTGGCGTCCTGAAAACATCTCAACCGCGTTGCAGTTGTGAGTAAGACGGATTGTGCACGACACCCTTCACTGTCCCGGTTAATCAATTTGTGGTAATTCACGGACTACCTACTTAACTGTCATGTGCGTCTGTGGTATCGCATAAACGTCATATTTCCCGTCGTCTCCTGCCTGCAGCGGAGTGAGTCATGAGTATTTCAACGAGAAATGTGATCACGGCCCAACATTCTCAAGCTAATGTTGGCTACCTTATTTCCTCTTGTCACGTTAACAATTAAAATCACCTTGCAGCCAGCAGTAAGGAGCTAGGATCTTGACAGAGCGTACGGGGTGACGGATGATGTTTGACATTCTTAATAACTAGTCGGACTTTACTCATCTGGTGAAAGTCCACCTTCCAACGTCTTGATTGCCCTTACATTCTACTAAGCGATAGAAGTCACTAAAAGCAAACACTTCCGTTCAGATATTCAAACGAGTTTCTTTGGCCTTTAACAGCCACATTCCTGAACCTATACTGTGATCTCATGCACCTGATCTTTAACCTTAATTGAAAAGCCCTCGGTTAATTTGAAGACGCACCACATAGTAGAACACTGACCGAGCTCCAAGTTCCACCCTCAAAATGCTGTCATTCTTGAACTGCCAAACCTGTCAATATACTTCATTATTTCAATGTCCACTATTCATATAACTTTATGTAACTGTCCCAAACAGTCCTCCATAATTTCACTTTTGACGGGAAATCGGGCATTCATGGCGAACGTGTTTTCCGGTATGGAACAGACATGACAGTGCTCAACAAATACTGTCATGGGTTAGTAGATGAGAATAGGCAACCGACAATATCCACTTACTTGGATGACACAACCATACGCCTAGCCATGAAACAAATGGACCAAATGAGTTGGATATGCCCTGGAGTATGGAAGTGGAACTATGTTTGGTCGGCTGTTGACGTGACGCTGTTACAGAATTTAACGTACAAGTCACAGGTGGACCAGAAAACCCATGTGTCTCGTCCTAATATCTGCAGCAGAATGACAATATAAACATAAATCATATTGGATTTTAGACTTTGTTTACAAACTGATTTCCCAGCCGGATCTTACTGGTCTTAAACAGTGTTCTACGAATTCCGTCTCACTAAGGACCAATAAACCGTCAATCACTGTTGACCACAGATGTGTCCTCATCATATCTAACCGCTGCGTACAGCCAATACCGCTTCGCATCACGCTCCTCTTTTTATAGAGTCGTTTAGGTCGCAATAGTGAGTTCGTCTAGGTGTTCTTTTCTAAATTCATCTTGCTATACATGGGCGCACCTCCATTTTTCTCCAAATGGCGGTTTAGTAGGAAGGTGAAAACAATGCGTCACGTTGTTCCGTCTTAGCCAATACGTATCCATCAACTGTAGGGGCACAAAACACCAAACTGGCAACTAGATTGGCAGTGTATCGTTTTGTTTAGATCATTGCACCCAAAGCGATTCCTTCGTCTGAAGGTCGTCTTCGGAAGGCAGAAAAATATCCCACCGCAATTTTTCAGTGGTCTGCGAAAGTAAACCGTAATTATCAAGGATTTGCGTGTGAATCATTGCAATAACCATGCAAATTTTTTAAAGGAGAGATGGAAATTTTGCAAGAATTCAGTTTACCTGACGGGTACAACTTGAATTATCTGCATACAACCATGTGAACAATAGCGAAGATGTTATGCAGATTGCGTCCTAAGATGCTCGCTTTGATCCTCAATAAAATACATCATTGTGTTTGCCTGTTGTTTGAACAAGGGTTTTCTCTTCGTAATCCGAACTAATGAAACAGCTTCAGTGTGATGTTCGGTGTCTGACGGCAAGACAACAGTAATGAGGACCGACCATTGCAACATTTCACGGTTCACAGACTGTATATATATATATATATTACTGGTGGGTATATGAGTCCCTTTCGAAACTGAACAACATACATAAGTTTCGATCACGTCAGAGCTTGTCAGTAGCACACATCCTTGTCATTGCCTGCGCTAGAACTCTGGCCACGCTCTTCATGAAACAATGAGCCTCTGATTTCATGAGTTCCAACAAAACTGGTGTCTACTGCTTCCCTGTGAAACGAGCTGACTAGAAAATCTAAGGGAATGCGATAGCTGCGACTATATGTAGGTGATCCAACATCTATATATATATATATGTATATATATATTCTTCGCAATGTTCAGCACCTTTTTTCCTGGTGTCAACCAGCTCTGTCTAATGCACCGTGCCTGACGGTGCACAAACAGTCAGTGGGACCTATTGCAGCAAGCTTTGCTTTGTCATGGGGTTGTGTGCAGACTCCACCCCAGCTCAACCTCCGGGTACGGCTCACCTGTCAACAGGAACCCTGGGGACAGACCGCGAATTCTCGAAACTGCCGGCAGACGAATTCGACTGAATGGCAGAATAGAGAATGTGTGCTTCTGAGATTTAACACACATTTGGTTTGGGACCCCAAAAGAGTTGTCGCTTGTTGTCTTATTTACCAGAGCCCGTGGAATGCTGATGTTTGTCGATTAACTTACCTTAAAGAGGTCAATTTTCGAGAAGAGGAGAAGACAAAACTAAAAGTGAATGGTCTGTGGGGGTGACGATTTGATTGTCTCCTTGGTTGTTTCTCTCTCAGCAAAGGAGCGTGCCAAGAGCCGCTGGTTAATCTGTCTGACCACTGCGGTAACAGGATTTGAATTTTTCCTGGAAAACCCTATCCACAGTCAGTATGTGAAAGGTTTATTTTTCTTGCAATTTGTGGGTCAGCCCAGCATTTGTGCACAGGGACAGAAGAATTCCGAAGTACATCAAAATTTTGGGAACTAGTGGAAATTGCTCTCATTTTATAGGCGAAGAAAATCAGTTTACAGGTTTGACAACCATTGACCGTACTGCAATCATTAGCATTTGGCAGCTGCATCCATTTGAATCACAATTTAACTGAATAAAGTGGACTACTCACCACACTAGAGCAACATGACCGCACAGTCAAATGCAGTAAATCAATCATAGCTGTTATGTGTGAGAATGTGGTTTGGAATTTCTTCCCTAACGTGGTTAGGGCATGTCTTACTGATGAGATCTAACATATGATAGTAACACAATTTCAGCGGTTAATGTTAAAAATGACTCATCGGAAAATTTACCTAAGTGTTACAGTATACGGAGGTATTCCAGTTTGTAAACGGTTGTACTCTGCAGATTACAAATACTGTGCGCTAGCAATATTCACTGTATCGTTCGGATCTGAAAAAACGAATAAGCCTACAAAGAATTATAAATGGCATCAGTCCAACATCACTATTTCTGTCAAGATGATCTACGCAATTCAATTTGTGTTTGAATACTAATCTAAAGTTAATATAAACAACACCTCGGTGTGGCGCAATTTATTAACACAATCATGTTTAGACAGGCTGCTACGTTTTAATCTAATGGGTGTATCTGGACAGGTGAATCAAATGTTTAGATTTATTTCGATTAGCTAAGCTTCACGGCTGTCAGGTGTGGACTGAGTTCTATGCACCTGATGGTTTCATTGTGAAAAGAAAGGTTTGACGATGGCATAGACATAGAAGAATCGAGAACTTCTTGGTTGGCATATGCTACAGACCGATTGAGGATTCTTAGTTTCAGAATACTGTATAGGCAATTGTGTAGGTTTTTGGTAACCTTTGTTCCTGACAAAAAATTTGTTAGACAAGGTGAATCAACTGTAAGTTTGCTGGTATTAAAAGCAAGCTAGGCGTAGGGAGCCAAATGAATCGGATGGCAACAGATTGATAGTTAAGTGTTTGCTGACAGGCCTCAGTACTAGTTTCGAACTGCTAATCAAGGTAGATCACGGGACGTGATAGACAAGGCGGAAACGAAATAATTCCACTGGAAAGTAGTATGACAGACTTAATAACTTGGAAACGAATCAGTCGTGAAAAATGTGAGATTTGGCCAGGTTGGAATCAGCGACAGAAACGGCTTGTTGAAACGCGACAAACGCTTTGCTAGCTAAGCTACACGACCATGTTGAGAGCTGATAAATTTCACACTTGGACTAGGGAATTCACCCAACTTACTATATTGTAGGGTATCCATCAAATAAGGCAGCAGATCAACAACCAAAACGGTGTCTTTCAAACAGTCCACGTTGGAATCCACCAAATCCAGTACTGAGCATTGAGACACTATCACTATTGAGTGGTATACAAATTTTTCTAATTTAGAAAAGACCCAATTGCCAAAATCTGGATTTCGACTGGATTCGAACAAGCGACAGAAACAACACATCCACAAGTAAACTCAATGCAATCGGTGTGACTGATTAATAAAAGATTCGTTAGCCTTTGTAGATTGTAAAAGTCGGGGGCATACTATAGATTCATTGGATGTCTTCTTGTACTCATCCGTCACCCATTCAATTTGTAACCAGTTCCTCTGGTTTGACAACTTTACGGTATCAGCATTGAAAAGCCATCAATAGACAGAACAAAACTTGTTGCGTTTTGAGTTACATCACTTTGCACTTTCGACTCACCATACATCAGTGAATTTCTTTCAGACAGATGGCTACTAAACGGGATAGACATTTCCCCCTCGTACTAAACAGGACAATTTTTTCCCCGCTAAATAACGCCGCAATATAGGTTGCCTAACTGTCGTCCTAGACAATCACACTATCTGAATCCGTACAGATTCAGTGGACCAGTTAGCCAAACTGAGCTTGGTATTCAAAAAGCCGTTTTTCAAATAACGGTTGTTCAATCTGGTTGTGTACCTCCAGCTGCACTCTAGAGAATTATTACTCAAAATGTTCGTGAATAGGCCAATAACTTATACAACTTACATGCAGTAGATCCATACGTACAATGTCTAACTACTGTTTTAAGGGAGAAAACGCTTGGGTGCACTCAAGACAACAACGTTAACCTTAGAAAACCGAGTGACGCGTAAGCAAATCGGATCCCAAATATCAATACAAGTCGGATCGGTTACTATAATATTACTACCAACGTAACCAGTGAAATAGGCATTACAGGACCCTCAGTTATGTGTGTAAATAGGGAATATAACAGCAAGTGGGCCGCGTAGGTCCAAGAATACAGGCAGCAAAACACTCGGTCTAGGCTAGCAAGCAAATGCGAAGCCGGCAAGTCAAATCTGTGGACGGTACCTGCATAAGGAATAAACGCATAGGAACCAGCCAATAGAACACAACGTAAAGGGAAGCAGGTGAATGAGGACAGGTAATCGTTAAGAGCGGAAAGGTCACCAGCGCATCCATAGTAAACATGATTTGGATTGGGTAGGTCAACGACGGACTGGTGCTAACGGTGAAACGTTACCAAGGCGGTTGAGGGGGGAATCACGTGATCGAGACAAAAGTGTTCACGGGGTGGGAAATTTAAGGGACGTTTTCATCCACTTACGGGAAGCCGTAGTAACAGCCATTCTCTGCAGCTTTCCGTCGCTTCCGTTGACCCTCTTCTTAAAGGCAACCAGCTCATGATAAACGTTCACGATGACTAAGCTAGCGTTCGACGTAAATTCCCAGACTCATTCATCTCTAAAAGTCTAGTTATACAACGTTTTGATATTCCGCACATCAACATTCTGTATAGCCAGTTAGTAATCTAGGTTGACTGTCGATTAATTATCGATACCGTATGCATTGATGTAGGTCATCTGATTTGGATCAGTGTATAACCCAGTTGCCATCGTTGTCAGCCTATAACCTTATTTACTAAAAATTTTTGTCGAGACGATACAACCTATCAGTGCACATTTTCAAGCAAATCTCTAACTACTTCGGGTGGTTCTCAAGGAGCACTGTTGATAAAAAAATGTAAAGGTTTAGCCTTCTTCACCAAGACGGACATGAAAGTGCAACTTTTGCTGTTGTAGTGCATTATCCTATGTGCACCCTCTTCTGGGTGTCAATGTAAGATACTTGTGAATATCGATTTGTGATCAATTTCATGAGTTTCACACCAGCTCACATGTCTCTCGCACCATCTGGTCGGTGGACACAATATCAGAAGACGAATACACAGTTGTACGAAAGTGGGTATTGCATTCAAGATGTAGTTGTTGTGGAAGCCGCAGTTTTCTATTTTGTCCTGTTCGATCCACATTTGTTAACGTTTATTGTACCGATATCTCCTTGTAGGCCTCCGAATTCTCGGTCATACATCTTTGTTCACTCAGTTGCCACGCAGTTCGGGTAACAATTCGACCATGACGGTCGATATGCGGTTCTGTTTCAGTACTGCGTGTCATCGGCAAACCAAGATATACAATTAGTATTGCGAGTCAGGAACGTCTGATCAGCGTTGTTGTTTTCGCAGTAGGCTTACATAGCGTAAAATGAGTAGACAAGATCCCAAACATACAGTGAGGCAATGAACCACTTTGCCATGAGAATGAGTGGACACTGACCTCCACACATGTGTACAGGCAGACAGCACGTTGAGCAGAAACCACAGCTTCACCAGATCAACGACTGTTCATTACTTCTCTAAATATGGTCCAGAAGGTTAAACAAAATATGACAATCCTATTTGGATGAAGAGCTATCTTCCAAGGTTAATCAGTCAAAACATACAGAACGATTATTGTCTTATCTCGACAGTGTCTTGAAACCTGAGTACTACTCAAAAGGGAGTGCCGAGCCCATACTTATACTGATTCCGTCATGGCAAATGCATGAAAGACAGTACAGCGGTCAACAAAGTTGTATTCTGAATGCACGGACCGGAGTTAGAGTTACGAAAGTGGTTCTTATATTTGCACAGTTGTTGAGGTAAAACAAAGCAAACGTGGAGTATATTACCCCTTCACAAAAGCTGCTGGCTAAAAGCTTATTTGAACGTGAGGCTGCAATCAAAAATATAGAGTTTTCAGTGTGTACCGACCAAAGCTTCTACTGGATTGCGGCAGATGCGCGAGCAAGATGAACGCGACAACTAGAACTGTCACCATATTTGATGCTTTCTGTATTCCGTTCAAAATTAGTTGCGTTTGTAAGTTGGAATTGTGCAAACTATTTCTAATCAGTAATGTCTTCAGTGTGTTCTTTTTTTAAGATGCATGGAAAAGTCATTAAATACATTTTCAACTACGTACACAGAACGAGGATTAGGCGCAAATTGTAAATTGGTTAATGTTCGTCGAATTATTTGTATATGAAATAGGGTTGATTTAGACGCACATGCGACGGTATTCCTTCACAAGAATGTCAGGATTAAGAAACAAACATGATATGCAAATAGTAAACAAACGCATGAGGGTCACAAAGCTTCTCAGGATTCTGCCCACGTCGAGTTTACTAAGTATAACCTTTTGTTAACTAGTTTTAAACACGGAAATTATAGAGGGTTCGCGATAAATATATTAAATTCTAAAATTTTGGAGGATTTTATAAAGTGCTTACGGTGCTTTTTTTAAAGTAAGCAACAACCACGCTTACCTGGAGCTTGTTCCTCCTGCGTCCAATATATATATATATATATTCATATTCACAAGTTATCACACCG
>QNGE01007955.1:0-16520 GCA_008508345.1 Paragonimus westermani
GTAACTTACTCTATGTCTCCGGAAGATCACGTGCCAAAATCATTGTATCAGTTTATCGAGATCTTGTCTACCGATTCTCTAATAACAAAACTAACGGGGTCGCAACGTGTGTATGCATATGAAGACTGCTCAGTGGTGATTATGGATGAAGTTATGTTTTGGTTACCTTCCCCTACCCGCCGGTCCAGACACATGACGTTGGCCACTGTATAATGCCATACGGACGGTACAGTGTTGCTTAACAAGAAGTTTTCAAAGTTTTGACGAGAATATTTGTGGAATTTAGACGAAAGGCTTCAGCTATAGGAATACGCACTAACAACTTTGGTGAAAGAACCGAGGACAGTAACTTAGGACCTACACAGTCAGTACATGAATACACAATTCTTCTTGAATGACAACATGCACACGAAATAGATGGAAAAACACTTAACAGGAAACGTTATTTTTCCGTTTCTGGGTAAAACATGATATGCATAAGATGACCGTGTCATCTGACGTCTCAGTGTGGGTGAAAAACACCACAACAACGGAACGGGAGGAAGCTAGGACGTGGTGCATTATCACTGAGTAGATGGTGATAACTATTACCTCGAAAGAGTGACTTGAACTATCCTCTCCCCTAAATGAGCCCGAAAAAACGATGAGGACACATGAACCGTCCGACCTAATCCGTAGTATTATTTAATATATTCTCATCAGGCGTGCACACGTGGGTAACGTTAGTCTCCGAATTCGTATTTTGCGGCAGAAGATGAATGGTTTAACTTGGGTAAACGACAAGACAAAAACATTTGAGAATAATGGCTCCTGAGGTAGTCATATCATCGGCACTTTTCCTTGCTGACACTAGTAGGATACCAGCGTTTAGCACTAATGGTCTCTAAAACACCAAGATCCCTCTCCGGTCCTTCGGAAATGCATCACAGACACTTGTCCTTCTGCCCTCTTTGGCTAACGTCATTCGCTAGTGCTGATGCTTGATACCGTGCGTCAAACTTTGTATGTGCTGCTGGCTACTATATGCTTGTGTCCAACCATTGCAAGCCGCCGAGTGCCAGTTTGTCATTTCTGTGCACTCGTGTTGAAGTCAAACGAATATCTGTATACGCGATGGGGTATGATATGCATTTCAAATTCCGACATAATGACACGTGATCATCTAAGCTGGTTAAACAGGACAAATGCACATTTTACAAAATAAGTGTACTTAAGTTGTCCATGATTCATAAGATGACCTGATTGTTCTGTCGGGAAATGTATGCCGTTTGAACAAAAATGTCTTCGTTTTAAAAAAAACATGCTTGAACGCATTCGAACTGCGGCATTCGCCACTGAGAAGGCTTTGGGTGCTTGTGATAACGAGCAAGCGTAGGCCGCTCAAGAATGACGAACGCGTTTCTCATGGCAGACACGACTGGCACTCTAACCCATTCACCGACGATCCCAACTTCCTCCAGTAGACTGTGAACTGCATCACGTTTGTGATTTTTAGCAATCCATTTGAATTCACATAGTTTATATGAGCTTATGTATATACAAATATGAAACTCGCACATACCGTGCGTAATTGAAAAACTTGATGATAATTGCCGAAACACTCGGTTGCAAAGCTGACTTATGGAATCGATTTTATTGAGACAGAATATTAACAATCTCGCAAGACTATAATCGGGAATTTGGTTGTGCAATCATTCCTTCCCGGTCATTCACCTAACACTGTCTATCCAACAATTCGAACCCTCCTTCGCTTGTTGGTTTAGTTCGCTTCGTTGTGGTCTTAATTAGGGGGAAAAATCCTTCTATTTACTGAGATTCTGTTCCTTTTCTAATCCCCTTAAATGTAGATGCCCGGTTGCCTGACAAATGTGCAGAACAATTCCCAGTGAGATTCCAATGGTACGTGAAAAACAACGGCTTCCTAAATAGGCAGGTAGTTCAACAAGAGGCAATGGCACGCTGCTGATGAATGCACAATCCTCCCACATTTTAACTCACAAAGATCACAGGGTTCCTAAAAATCGCAATCTAATCCTCTGCACTGATTCGTTTTGGATTCGTTTCGGAAAACCCGTTTGTTGATTCCATCAATTCACTGGGGAGTCTCGTTAATTATGGCTTGCAAGCAGGAATTGATTGTCGAGTGGTGGTTTGTTGCCAGTATGAGTCTACTTCAGAAACAGTGGGTACATGCTGTCATTAACAACTTCGGAGTGGTACATATACTCGCAAGACGCACAAAGTTTTGAAAACAACGCATCTCATGTTTGGGTACGCCTTGTCTCTCTCAGATTTCCTCGGTCGGCTTGTTTTTGAATCTCTCCATTTCCCCTTGCGTGCTGATTTATCTGTCAGATGTGTCTGTTTGTAGTGAATTGAGCAGACCAGCATTTGCTGTCTGGATTCAAAAACCTAGCTCAACCATTTTTTGTCGGAATGCCTCGTGCAATTTTATCATGAGTAGTGACGTAAATGGTTATTTGCTATCAGTTTTTGAGGGATTATATCATAGCAAATTGCGATTTGATATACTTGAATATTGAGGTACTTCGCTTGATTTGAATTGGGTTGTTGTGTGGTAAGAATCAATTCTACTTCCTTGGCCAGTATCTCTCTTCAAATGGATTCCTGAAGTGTACTCATGTTTTGAAAACTTGTGTATATATGACCAATTTGGAGATAAGGACACTCCAAGTAAGTACATTTGTTTCTGTCCTTCTGAAGCCTCTCAGCACATAATGAACTACTTTTTCTCAGTGGAGGTCGAAAATCTGTCCCCCGTTGGCTAACCTCCAACCTATTTCCAGTTGCTTAACAGCTAAAATTGGTGCACTGCTCAAACTGCCTTGAAACAAATTAAAACGAGTACATGAAATTTTTTATCAGAGTTAATGAAATCGAAAGGTGCATTATTTATGAAAGTGTTTTGGACAGTTCAGGCGAAACTTTTCCAGTTCGAAGCAACTTGATATGTCAAACCACGTCACAAAAATTACGGCCTTTTTTAATTCTTTTCCTCTTCCGAAATTTTCATAGATGACCGGTGTTTTTCATTGTTTCATGAAGAGTGAATGAGGATCTGAAAATTGTCCTCACTTTTCTTATGCGGTTGTAATTTAAAAACAGAGTTTCACCCAAATGCCTATATCCCGGTTCATACTATGAAAAACATAACGTTGAAAGTTGAGTTTGGAGCTGGCACATACTTCTGAGTGATGGATTTATTGTAAAACATCAAATACGGGTCTAAAAATGTCAGTAGAACGAGTGGTCAATGACTTGATGTAGATATTCCGTATAGGTTTTTGAAGTGACATTCGGGAAGGCAGACCTTGGGTTACCGGATAGATGGGAAGTTCCACTAATGAGATGACTCTAAATCGTTTAGCTCACCTTCTGTCAATTTACCCAAGTGATTATTAGAAGAAGTTAAAAACCCGCACCGTTGCATAGTCTGGAGATAGCGTCTGTGTTGTTTTTACTGTTTCATAAGTCATTCTATTAATCTCTCACAATTGCTGCATTAAACCATACTGTACTTTTTTCTTGACTTGATGAAAAATAAACAACACTTTCGAATAAAACTCTTCTATGCGCGAGTGTCAGCTCGCCCTAAAACAATGGGTGATTGGTAGCCAGCCACAACACTCCACTGATGGATTAAATTTAACCTCCAGCGCTTCGAATAATCAACAACGGTAGAATAGTTTCTCACTATCATTGGACGTTTCATGAATATTGTTTGTCCTTGTTAAGTCTAGTCCTTGATTTCACTCGTTATTCTTATGGAGGTTTATTGTAGTTCATTCACTTTTGTTTACTACACGTCTGCGTATGCAGATCCTGGAGTCTGACGGATGTCTCTCGTAAGTTGTGCAATGGAATCTACGTGACATGCGTCAACAGAGTGTTTGTAAGATGAGGAGTTGAGAGCGTACACGAGTGATTTATGGTCAATCAGAATACTGAAAAGAGTGCCTTCTAATAAATATCAGAAATGCCGAATCAATGAGGAACTTGCTAGTGGATCCCTTCCGAATGTACTATTATTAACTTGGACATAAGATAACTGTTGGGGAAAAACGAAAGGAGTTATAGTTCCTCGTGCATTGGCCGTTGGAGAACTCTCCCAAGTTTGCCTTTTAAAGCATTCACTGTCAGAAACAATCATGTGTTAGGATCGGTATTAGAATACGACCAGGCGATTAGTTCATCAAGTGCTTGCTTGCCAGTTACAATCTCAAGTAGTGCTTGAGTGCTGATTTTGATCTTCACAGAAGATCCGTTAGTGGCTGAGAAATATGTGAATAATGTGGTATAAAACGAGAGTAGTTGATCCTATTGATGAAACGCTGACAATTTTAATGGAATCGGGAAGAGGAAAATTCTGCTACGCCTTCATCTGCTTGCTGAATGGACGGACACCTTTGAATCGACTTTATAACCTAAAATTCTAACGAATCAACATCGAGGACACACTTAGAGGGGTTGATAATAGTTTTAAATTAAGCAGAACGTTCGAAAAATAAACGGAGATGCTGCTGGCGTTCGCAGTGATCTCGATTAGGAGAAAACACATCATAGAGTTAAACGTACACGAAATGAACACCACAGGTTACCTGGTGCACACAACGTTGAAAAGTTTGGGCAGCGTCGCGTTGAAGGATTGTCACTTGGGGAAACCCGAAATGACCAAAACGGGATTACCATCGCAGTTTTTGGAACATAATTGTGGGCCAGAGAAACAGGGTGATGTGTGCACATCAAGTCCCGTTTAGGAAAAAGCAGTTTGGTGTCTACAGTGGGAGCTAAATCGTGGATATGGAGAATGGGGGAAGGGTCAGGGACGCTGATATTATTGGTCACATAGAAATCGCCGTCGGACGCCAGTCGCCTGAAGATTTGGGGACCGTTTGTAATGAGGCTGACCAACCACCTTATCACGGTCGGATAATACCTAGTTGCAACATGTAATCAGATTCAGCTATAGCAACTTTCAGCTTTCCAGACGGTAGTCGATGTGGACTGGTTGTAGTTGGACGGCTTGTAGTGACAGCATTTTGAGCCACTTTGTGATTCGAGTTAGGTGAATCATACGAACGATTTGTGAATTGTGGGTAACTGTGGAGCAACGCAGGAAATCGAGGTGCCGTGTCAGGTATTAGTGAACGCAGATCAACAGAGTTCCTTTCAACATGTGTACCGTGCACCATTAGCAACGTTGTATGACCCCGAAGAATTTCCTGCTGCACATCAACACTGTGTTCAAAAACTGACAAAAATTCAGGATCGATAATTGCATTTTGGGCGGCTGTAATGACGAATATATAATGAAATTGTCGTTGCAAACCTAGATCAATTTTAAGTGAGCAATTCACATTACGTTAGCGGCTTGCAGCACAGGCGAACTAGCTGAAAAAATACTTCCCGCTCGTCGTTGAATGACACGCAAGTCGACTCCGCTATCAATGAGAAATCTGATACCAGTCGGTTTATCTGGTATGAAAGTGTAACGAGTAAGGCCATTTAGATTCGTCTTTTTTTAATGACTAGCGGGTTTGTTTCCCGAAAGGATAGAATTGAATGTGCACGTCCGATAACACTTCTATGCGTGGTGATCGATGTTCTGGTGGTACCAACAAAATGATGTATTCCTGTTTGGCATACGGGAACGCTAACAACTTAATGAAGGCATGTTGGACAATAGCTGAACCCTACGGGTAATGAAATTAATCATGTTTGGCATTTGTATTGTGAATGCAGGTGATTGCTAGGTAAAAAAACGTCATTGTAATTCTGAGGCGGAATGGGTGAGGTGACAGAGGTTATTTTGGAAAATGGGTAAGCTTCCAATCAGGGATCTATGGCTCCATGATTAGGAAGGTGGTATTAAACAATGTCATTGTTAAATTGCTGCTGGCGATTTTGGGAGTAATTCACTCAGTAACGTGCACTCAAAAATTCCAATAACGCTTATTCGGACGGTCGGGTTAATGGGACTATCTTCCAAGCCCCCAAAAACGTCGAATTGATTGGAATTTATGCGGTACTGTTTGATAAAATTACAACAAAGGTGCTGTCCCATCTTGAATGTCAGTTAATCGGACACACAAATTATTCAACAGGAAAGCGTTCAAAATGGAGTAACCAAAACACGAATCCGCAATGGGAAATGAGGTCATAGAAACAATCGGTTGCAGACGAAGATGGGTACTTGTCCGATAACATCACCAGATAAGCAATGGCAATTTTGAAAGGAAGAATGCAAATACTGTGCAGTTGTGGTATAAAATTCGTCACGATCGTTTACTGCACACAGCAGGGACTAATAAAGTCAAATTTAGGATCTGCTTTTTACAAACAAACCAAACACCAAACATCAAATTCATCGCTCTGCATCATACCAAACAAAGACGACAAATGTACCAGACGAATTCCTGCAGGTTCAATAGCCAGTATTTAGCGAGTAGACGGAGGCAGATGTTTCAACCAGGGCTGTCGAAAAATAGAATCTTTCATGTTTCGGGGTCCAGAAGACTGCTTCATAAGTTGAACCAGATGCGACGGTTTGCTAACCACTAGCCTGACACTGGAAAACGGTTATTGTAATTTCTTCCGCCCTGATAGTCCTGTTCTATTTATTAAGGTCTCTTTTAAAGTCTCACCTGAACTCTCAAAATGTATTATATGGACAGGATTGGAAAATTCTTCCGGAATTTCTGCTGAGGCGGACTGAAGTGCATGTGAGTAAATCATAGGCTGTGGTTAAACACTAAGAGTCATGAATACACCTTCGAATTCAAATTCAAATGCAGCGCCGTATAGGGATGTGTCAAAAATATTGGGATATCCGAAGTAAGGTGAGTAACACAGCACGTCTGGATCATCAATTTGTAGTGGAAAAACTGAACTACAATGAATCTCGTCTCATCTAAATTCATTAATCTGCTACGCTACTTATTAGTAATAAAATAACGAGCAAAATCAAGGACCGCATTCACAGAGGATCAGCAACGTTCACGAGTCATTCATCAGTACTGGAGGACTTTCGAGGGTTTCATGACGTAGCTGGTACTGCGAGACAATGAGAATTAAATGGAGTCTAACGATGGAATATTTGGGCGGACTGTCAATCGCCGAGGTTGCAGGAAGAACTAATACTCGTGTGTAGCAGAGTTTATTCAAAAGTGTTTTGCCAGTAATTTTTTATGGAGTCGGTCAAACTACACAATGTAGTCTGATGCAGCGATCACACGAGATTAGCAAAGTGAAGTGGAAGTTCAGAGTGATTACCATAGGTTCTTCAAACGCTACGGATAGTGCGATATTCATCATACTGTTATTCGTCCTACAGCTGATATGTTCGCGTGCCACCGAGTGAAGTGATCGGTGTGAAGATGAACCAATGCAAAGCATAAATTTCGAAGTTAAATCGCTGTGCTCGCCGATCACGAAGGAACGGCAGGTAACTAGCCTACAAACCAACACTGTATCGTGTTAACCTCTGTTGTGCCGAAAGTGTGTCTGATTTGTGGTGTTTTCAGTGCTTTATTCGTCATTTTATCAACCGTGTGTATTTGCTACGGTAGAAGGCACATATTTGTTTGATTGAAAGATAAATGCAACATGCTTCTGAAAACTTCCTACAACAAACACCTGTTGGTTTTTTCTGAATCCGCGGTGATTGGCTGTCTGCAAAAACTTTCAGTTGTTGAATAGTATTTCAGCTTGATTGTTACGCAACGTCGACTACGTTAAACATCTCACAAATACCGTTTATTCTCGGTGATTACAGCCCTCGCGTAGCAATTTAAATATTATTCCATTTTTCCGTTTCTGGCTTAACAAAGATCGTCTAGTCAGTTCATTTTTTCAGCTATATGTAAGTTAAAAACTTGGTTCAGTCTACATGGTGACGGACACGTCATCCAGACTCGATATAGATGCGACTTGAATGTCGTCTAAGATACCCATCAGCAACGGAAACAACAGATAGAAGACTATGAACTAATCAAACATACGATTCCCCTTTATTCCTAAACTCAAATGAGTTTCACAAACGATGCTTAAATAAGTGTAGGTAGCTTAGTAGGAAGGTGGTGGATATACCCCACGCATTCATCCACTAACAGTTTTGAACGCCTTTCCTGCAGAGCAGTCGAGATGTATTTCCAACGGGTACCTACGTTGTAGGGTGCCAGAGGGTATGAGAGCAAACCGTATATTTTCAGCGGTGTTCAGAAATGCCATGCGCAGTTGATTCTAGTCTAGGATAGATAAAACGTCAGCCACCAAGAGGAGAGAGGAAAAGAACGCGAGGTGAGTGGCAGCCCATTTGGCTGCAATCGGACGCGCGCCCTGCGAAAAGTGTTGGGAAAAAAACAACACTGGGAAAAACACAAGTTAAACTACCTTGGATGATGGAATTATAGATGGGTCATTAGGATAATCGCAGCTAAGTGTTGCGTGTACTTGGGTGCAAATCTGAAGAGAATGCCACTGAGTTTGTACCAAGCCTGTTATAGGAAGCACACACAGAAGCATGCCTACCGAACAGACCAGCGACAGAACAGGATTGCAGCCGGGATCCTTAGAAAGGATACAGGATCGGTCCTTACTGCACACGCATCGCTTCAATAAGTGTACCTGCGGCCAAGTGTTTTCACCGCTCCTCAGTCAGCCACCGCTAGATTGTCTGTTGTGTCGGGGTTTAGATAAGTGGTGAATTGAATGGGTCATTGTCACGTGCAACTAACTTGCTGTGTGATGAACTTCAGTATAGGCGAACAGATAACGAGCCCATATAAATCGGCTGGGATTAGGTGCACTTTAGATGATACGTAATTTAGCATTCAACGTACAGGTCAACTGACCATCGACGAGTAACCCTCGATTATTAAAAGTGTTCCTTTAGTGGTTTGCATGAGATGGTTGTATACCAGACATTTTGAGTAAAACTGCTAACATTTCTCTATCTCTCAAGAAACAGACAGTTGCTGCAGTGCACTTACACAGCAGTCGCAGTTGGCCCTCCTCTGAATATGCACATTTCTATGCTGATCACTAGGATTGTCCCACAATGACAAGGTCTAAAAGAGTGGAATGTTTAGCATCCTCGATTTGCCTTCGGTCGTGTGATGATCGAGATTGAGCTGAATAAGATGATGACCGAAATTATAGGGCGTGCAAAAACAAATTAGTCGGGATAACACAGTGTATCTTGTTGAATTATATGCATCAGTTGTACAGGAAATCAAAATTGTAGAACATTTGTATAGCGGTGGGAAAGTCAAAACAACTTCTTCTCGTAACAATTCCAAAAAGAAAATTCAGAAGCAGTTTTTTGCACAGTATATCTCTCGAGCACATTTTGTTGACTCATCAGGTGCACACTACAGTTCATGGGTTTATATAGCAAAATTCAGAGGAGAGTTCATTGGAAGTAGAAAGGTGCTTTCGCTTTACATAGCAGCAGCAAATGTTTTAACTCAGACTTAGGCAGTGCGATGTGCAATTGATGGGAATCAATGTACTGAAAAATTATATCAACATTCTGCATCAAAGAAACATTTGTAAACAAAGAAGCGATGTCCAAAAAGACCATGTTCGTTGCTTTAGTCCAAACCACTAAGTAAGTCGATCGGCTCAAAACTATCTTTCACATTTTTCAGAAACACTGGTTGCTTCAAGAGCTGAAAAAGTTGGGCAAGTCACTATGTCACCTTGTGTTGTGGTGTGGACATGAATGACATTGGACTCAATGGCACGGATTATCGTGGTAGGTTTAAGTTCCATCCAAGACTTTAGTGGGTATAATCACGGCAACTTGGAGTACAGCTGGTAATATATTTGAACCGGATGGTAGAACACTGTATCGATGTAACCCGAATGGTGTGTTGAACACTGTCAGTTTACTCGATACCTCACCAAGTGGAATTTGAAGATGGGCATATTTAAATTGATCTTTGAATAGACTTTAGAACCTGACAAACGATATAGTACATCCTTGGGTTCATCACTTGTGCAAGTAAGTTATAGTGCAGAGGTATACTCAATGTCAACTTTTAGTCTCCACAGAGTATCGAGGTAATTCGACCAGCTTTCAATAGTAACACTATCGAAGTCACCAAGTGTGATGATTCAACTGATGTTATCAATCTTTTGTCATACATGAATTATAAGTATTTGCGTATAAGTTATCGTAAACTAAATGGAATGACTCGTCTCTCAAAAAAGACTTAATACTTGAAGCTTCGGGATTCGCGCTCCGTATTCACATTCTCATTGGTGACTCACAACAGTCAGGAGTAAGACGTTCAATGCCAACCTCACTGAGCGACTTTAACGTGTATTAGGCTCATTCGTCGAGTTCAAGTCTAGAAGGACCTGAGCTTTAAACTAAAAGAGAAGGTCGGTGGATAGCATCAGATAAATTCAGCAATACGGTACAACAGTCTAAAAGAGTCAATGGATGACCAGTAATACCACGACTGTTAACTTTGTGGGCTGATAAAACAGCACCAAGATTAAGTACAGTTAGATGGGAATGTGAGATAATCGACTCAACACTACCGGTATCAACAGTAAAATTGTAACGATTTTCGGAAACAGACAGTAATGATTTCAAAACATGAGAAGTATTTTGTGGGAAAATAGTGGAAATGTCTCCAGTCAGAGATTGTAAGTCAGTATTGGAATCCATCATTAAATTATAGAAACGTGTACACTTACATACTAGCTGGATGTGATCCAGTTAATTGCAGCTCAAACAGTGCCTGTCTGTGTGGATAAGAATATCTGAAATGATTAGGTTCACAAAGTGTGCAGTCCCAATATGGGTGTGATAATGGAAATGTATTATGTCCTGAACGGATTGTCTCGGTGCAAGGGAGTGTTTTTTACGGCAGTTGAACTTGTGAATGTGTTTTGGCCTTGGATTGTTGCGATTGGAAGAGTTACACAGAACAGTTTCAGTGGTCTTGATAACTTCACCATACTCACGAATGTCCTAGAATCATTAGTTTTGATGCGGGGACTTTTCTCTTGTAACTCTGACAAATTAGTATCAGTACTCAGTCGACCATACAGCCGGATCTCCAGCTGGTTTGTGTACTCCCGCTTAGCTACTTTTTTTTGCAAATGCAAGATAAAGTCTCGGATAGACTGAGATTCTGACCGAATCAATACACTGAACTTGGTTTATTCAACTGCCACAAAATTACCCCTTTTGGAATGACACAGAAGTATTTTCCTGCGCGCAGAATAAAAAATATTGGCCAATGACCTTGAGAAAGTCAAGGTTTTCATAGGAGCAAAAGCATCCTTGTCAACGAAATTTAAAAGAAAAAATAACATTCCTCCCATCCAAATCGGATTTTGTGGACTCCGAATATCAACCCCCTCCAAACGATCTTCCATTTCATAGTCATTTGGATCAATCTGTTATTGAACCATTCCAGTAAACATTGTGAACAATCTCAGAGCGGAGCGCCATCATGTGATGATTGGGTTTGAACTGAATAGAATAATGATGGGATACATAGGAATTGCGAAACGCAACAAAGCGCGATAACGCATACCATATACTATTGAAGTTTATGTATCAGGTGCACAGGAAACTGGATTAATAAAACAATTGTATAACGGAAAGAGAGAGAGAGAGAGACAGAAATTGTCAGTCAAGTTAATCACAGTTCTCTTTTGCGAGTGAATGGCCGCAGTCGTATAGCCAGTTGAGCTAAGAATTATTGCTAAATACAGTCACAATATTACCATAACAATGAATGGGACCACTTAAGAGCTGGTTGTAAATCTGCCTCTGACTGAAATACAAATGAGAGGTTGAGATAATCTCTGCCTCGGAAGTAATTAATTCGTGTGTTATATCAGCTGACCTGAGCTCAGATACCTATGGTTTGGTCAATTACCATTTATTCATACTGAAGACGGGCACATTTGGACTGTATCAGAAATCTCCAAATAGAACAGTGATTTCCTCATCAACTTGAATACAGACAACCCACTCGCTGATTCAGTTTAGGTATTTTACAGACGAAGGGCGCTTATCCTGATCCACAGCTGTCCACTCGTCATCGGGTATTCCCCGAGAAATTGATTTTTTGAATCATTGTTATTTAAATGAATTTAATTAACCAAAAATAATCCAGCTAACACAACGAATTCGTTAAAAACCCATCTGCTGTTCTCATTTACCTGGGCTCCTAAAGTCACAGTATTTATTTCAAACGAGTTTAAACCCACGATTGTAACATCGTAAAATTTTTCTAGAAACTTAATCACAAAAAATGAAAGTACAAATGACAGACTGGAAAAATAAACATGAAGAAAGTTAAATTGTGGTGGAAAATAAGCAGCATTTTTAAGTAAACGACTCTAATCTTTGGATCTGGAACCGATTCAAAACTGTCAGTAACCATCCCTGTTAGCAAAGCAATGTAGAAAGTTCGCGCAAACAAGTAATTAAATTTATTTATAATGTACCTACGAATTATTTCAGATTCGTCTTGGATAAGTCGTGTACTACAGTCATGTTGAGTCTTGCAAAATCGTGGCTGATGTCCCTTTGCAGACATGCTGGAACCGCTGTAAGGTTCATTGAAAGACTGAAATTGTTGGACATAACAGGAGGTTATTTTTCGCAATAAAAATTCAATACATATGACTCACTGTTTGTAGCATCAACGTTGTTAGGAGTATCTACAGAATGTAAATTATGGCTGTAAACAGAAATATGCGCTCACTAAACATGTCCGCAAACTTCTTCTGTCACTCTCATCAGCAGATGAAAAACTGGAAGTCTCGCGTGAAGGATGAGAATATTGCAGTCAACTTAATACGTCGGACCTTTCTTTAGGAGACTTGCGAAAAATTCAGAGAGAGAGTTATGCCCTAACAGTTTTGCAAGTGTATATCGGAAATTAAATGGGACGATCTGTGAACATCACAAACCATCGGATATTCACCAAAAATATACGGACACAAATGAACAGATTCGTTAAGTAGGCGTCAAACAAAATTTAAGTAATGGTTATGCAAAATGGAATGTGACTGACAGTAAAAACTGAAAAGAATTAGATATGACTAAAACTCAAGACGATACTACAAAACTCTGTACAAAGAAACTGAAGAGAAGTTACTTGCCGCCTCTTCTTCTGTACACTCAAACTGGCGACACGCACAAGAAAAAATAACGAGCAAATTTGAGCACCGATCGGGGATATATTCATTTAGACGCTTGATCGAGCTACATTTATGTCTCGACGTAACGTCAAAAGTACATGTACATGAAGCCAGGAAAAATGGAGCTTTTCACATCATTCCCAGATATGTCAGATACACACAACAAAATGGAAAGCGGATGGCCACGTTTGTTTGTAAACGTTTAATCGATGATGACTTCTCCGCCTGTTTGAGGAAATTATCACCGTCACATAATATTTTTAACAAATTGCTACCCTTCCAAACACACTTGTAAAAACTCAGCTACTCGCATGCCTCATCGTCTGCTTCACAAATGGGAGAGCGTCATCTTGCAGATGACGTTTGTTAGATGGACGATCGCAATTCAGTTGGCATATGAAAAAAGTGTTATAAGCATTTCGTCCATACACTCTTTCAAATTGAAAAACTTCGTTCAAAAATTTGACTTTTGAATGGAGAGTCCCGTATGATTAAACTAGGCTGCAAATAAGTCTTGAAAGGAATTTGATGTTGAAGACCGTTCGGAGCTGTCCCAGTACGTGTGCCTGTATAGTGATGAATAAAAATACCAGACGGAATCTGCACCTGTTGTCATTTAGGCGGAGTACTCAACACGGTTCCTGGACCGGGAAGTGATTCCCAGTAATATGGGTGAGCAATCACCAACGGACTATGCTTAACTTCCCTTGACAAGCAGCACAAGCAATTTAGTGTGAGTTTGCGGGCAGACAGATGTACATAACTTATGGAACGAAGGTTGTTAAATTCCAACTTCTAACCATACATTTGTTGTGATGAGGTTAGATTCATGTTAGAGTTGTGTGGATAATGGACTGGTGGGAAGGTCTGTGATGTGTGCCGACGTAGGCAGGCTTGAGAAGGTCGAGACGCAAACTGTCATGCGTTTTTATGAGGGTTTTGTTTCAACAAGTTCGTCTTTTTGTGGTAGCATTCGCGACCGGCCATTGTAAGGCAGCAAAAATTAACGCCAAACTCCGTCTTAATGGAAGAGATCACAATTGGGGGTCTCCCCGTCTTTAAAGCGTCGACGAGACCAGGAATGCTGTTGAATCAGAACAATAAAGCGCTTTCATATAAGGTGTAGGTTGGCCGGTATAGTTCATCAGGTTGGACGGATGTCGTTCATTTTACGGGGAAGGCCATCTGAAAGTCTCCGTGTTGTTCTGTCGACCAAATCAGTGGTTGAAGACTGGCTATGTTCCATAAGGACCAAACTGATGCGCAGTTCAGTGGAAGTTGTGATTTCTGTCAGGCTTTGATCTGATTGCTTAATGAATGTTTGGTAATATCGTAATCAGCGAACGATAGACATTCGTTTCTGGATACTCATAACCCTCCAGAACGCTTAAGTCTTAGAAGGGTGCTAAGTGAATTTATGGGTGTCCATCCGTAGTACAACCAATAGGAGAAAACTTGTCTAGTAGATAGGACGGGAATTTTTGTTTACTGTCTCTGGCGAAAGGTTGTTGGGAGGAACGACAAGTCACCATGTAAATCCACTGACGAATGTCAGTAGATCTGCTCTTCTGTTAGAGGAAGGTAACGGACCAACTAAATCGGCCTGGATGTGAAATACCTTATATTTGGGACAGGGAAATGTTCAGGAATTTCGATTATGTAACGAAGTATTGTACATTTAGAGAACTAGAGATAAGCTCTGTTCTGCCAATACGCAGCTTTGCTCATTTCGAAGCAAACGTGACTGGGGCCGACCGATATAAATACGCCGTGATCTGTTGAATGTGAAGGAATATAATTGTGGACAAACAGAAAGAGGTGGGGTTAATTATGGAAAGACGGGAAGAAACATCGTAGGGAAGAATGGAGTTAGATAGGAGTTTAGAGTCGGTCGGTTGGATCTGAGCAACGTTCTCGAGACCAAAACGTTAGACCTGGAAGTCATTTCTTGCTGAAAAGTGAAGTTTTCAATAACGGGTCAGATATCAGTTGTAAACTATGCCCGTAGGAAGAACAAAGATGGAGTTTGTAATCACTAACGCCGAAACAGAACATTGACCTTATGTGATCAATCAAAACAGCGAAGGTCTTACCCTCCAAAACACGACGATAATGATTAATCGACAAACAGGCGACTAATGGTTTAGGACGAAAGATTGCATGTTCATGTTGTGCGTGCGATAGCCCTTATAAATGAAATGTAGCGGGTCATACATAAAACCGTTACATCCTATACATGACTGTATACATCGGATGTAGAAGTCGACAAAGGATTCCGTTTTTGGAGGAGCTAACTAAGAGTATTTACAACGATAAATGTTTTTCTGCTTTGGTAAAGATCTTTAGCGCCCGAAAACTAAGGATACCGCAAGTTTTAGAACTGTAGGGCAGGTTGGTTAATGGTTTCAAAGGTTGTGAGCAAAGGGGATAAACCGACGGTGATGGTTCACAATCGCAACAGGTTATCAAAACTGCTTTTTTAATTCAATAACGGATTATTTCTCGTGAAAATTCCCAGTGTAGTCATGAGAAAAAAAGTGTAGCGAACAAGCTCGTTTTCAGTGATTCATCATCAGGCTAAATAAATCATATTTGTGTCACATTTCACGGGAGAATCGTAAGGGGATTAAACGGGGGTGTTGACAGGCTAACCGGGTGGGGGGTTGGCCAGGGCAAACCCAGAGCTTCAACAAAACGTCTTTGGGCGCACAGGGGTGGGTTATACATTCGGATCCCAATAGCCTCTGCTGTAGACAGAACCCTACTTCTCACCGCTCTCGACCGGATGGCCTTAACTCGGTAGATTGGACGAAATGTGTGTCCTTTACGTTGACAGCGTGATTTGAATCCAGCAGGTGTGATAGTATGGCGCTGCAGACAGACTTTGCTACACCACTGTTGAGCCAAGCTGGATGATGTTCCCGGATCCGTTCCGATAAGCGTCTAGTCGTGCGGCCAACATAACTGGTCCCACAGGAACAAGTAAATGAATATACACAAAACGAGGCTGCAGAAATAGGCATTTATCTTTTAGGCGTGGGCACAAAACCGGATTGGACGTGAAGTTGACTCGTAATTTAGCGGCGTAGAATGTTCGGTTGACTGCGCTTGTGAGCCTACGTGTAATAGTTTCGACTAAAGTATCGCCTTTGAATGGTAATCCGATATGCACAGCTTTCTTTTCTACAGAGTACAGCTGGTCTTTTACCCCCCGCTGTTGCATGGCCCTATCTATGAACCTTTCCGGGTATCCATTCTGTATGAATATTGTGCGTATGAATGCTAATTCTTGCGCAATTGTGTCCTCCGTGCAAATCCTT